>JABFPR010000072.1:0-17403 GCA_022817345.1 Neoscelio sp. ZL-2020
TCGAAGCAATTGTCTTCCTCGGCAATTCGACGCATTGTTGGCTCGCTTACACCCACAACCGACGCCAATTGTCGCAACGATCGCCCTGGGTCCTCCAAAATCAGCGCTTCAGCCCTTTCGACAACTACGGCGGTTCTCACGGTGCGTTCTTTTGAGTAACTCTTCCTCGACAGCTTACTGGAATCTTCGTTGGACAGTACTGAAGCACTATATTTATTCACAACAGTTGATCAACTGTTCATAAACAGTTGATCTCGGATATTCAAACAACCCAATAATTTATGTTGCTGAGCATTCAGCGCGAAACCCTTTGATGATCGCGGCTCGTTAATTATACTATGCACTAGATTTTAACATTGCGACCATTTTGAGGTCACGTGTGTTTACCAGAAGAAACACACTTTCTCGAACGCCAACGACGACCTCTGGCCGAGGAACTATATGGCGGGAAATTAAAATTATATTTGTCCGGATTTTGGTGACGCACCCTGTATATACTTTTTACTAAACATACTTTCTATAATAATCTATCTCACAATTGTTTATAAAACATTGAGCAATACGACCATGACATATCGATTCACTTTAAAATATTACATAAAACATATGTCTTTTAATATTTAAGTTTATGTTATTAAACAATATTAATATCTTAGAATTTATATAGAAATATAATGCTATATTATTTTCATGTACCTTTCATGATTGATATTCATTTTAATAAAAATGTATACTATTACGTGATATAAACGTTTATTTATAATTATTGTGAATAATTCCCGCGAACTGAAAAAAAAACTGTGGAACGTGTCAAATGAAAGGCTCTGAGGTAAAAAATCTACATTGTATCACATAGAGAACAGAAATGTCTAATAAACTTCTAAAGCTTGTTATATGCAACATTAGGTATTTTCTAGATGTTGATTTTTTTGGAAATAATTTAAACCTTGGTGTCGCCTATAAAGTGTCACATTAACAGTTAAAAGAAGTTTCTGATAATATTTACTAATGTTTAGTAGTCATTTCGAAAAAAGAAATTTATCTTTAAAAATTATTATTTTTTTAACATATTTGTTACATAAGGTGACATGTCAGTGCTAATGTCACGAAGTTAGTGTGTTTTTATTTATTGTTATTAATACATTAAATTAATGTATATATAAAAGTAACCACTTACTGCTTTATTCATGGGAGAATGTTACTTACTAAAAAGAATCTTATTATGTAATGAATTGTTGCTGAAAGTTTCGTTATAAACATTATATTTTTTAGGTTAATATCATCCTCCTATTGTGATAACAATAATTAAATTTCATTCCAAGGATTAATAAAATATTTTAACAATAGTAATTAAAAATACAAGTACACTAAGCTTGTGACTAACCACTGACATTTCACCTTAAGCAATTAAACAAGGAACAATTTTTGTTCATTTTCTGAAATGTTTACTAAACGTTTAGAAGACATTATCCATTACTTCTTCTAGACGTTACTATAACACATTCTAGGCAACGTATCAGGGTTTAGAAGAATTCTTCTAGACATTATTTCTCAAAAATTCGTCATCTTCTAAACATTATCTAATATTATATGTAACAATATGTTGAAGTTTACTATATGTATATAAAATAAACTTATTTAATAAAACTATGATTTGTATGTTAATAAACAATACATACTTTCATTGATTAATTGACTATTATTAATCAATTTATTTGTTAAATAATTTCAATATTTTAAAAATTGTTTTATCTTTTATTATAATTTTACTTATCTTTGTTCCCTTTCATCTCTCACCATTATTCACTTTTGAATAGCTACTGTCAACATGAGCCGCCATCAAGGGAGCGGGGTGACAAATCAAAGGTGTACCTGTCAAACCCCGCTAGACCTTGGTTATAAGTGTTCACCCAAGGTAAATTCACTTCAGGTAACAATTTCGATTAATCGTAGATATTACATTGATCCTACTTCTTGAAACTCAACTTGCAAATAAATTCAAAAATTTTCAACCATTCTATACACTTAAATTGATATATTATTTTGAATCTGAAGAGTTGTCATCGTAAATTTGATTACCGAATCTGGAAGTAAAAGATTAGGGATTCTATGTGATATTGTTTCCACGGTTAATTTGGTTGGAATTGAATAATAATTGATAGTAAATTAAATCACTGAATGAAATCTTTCAATCGTATTAAGTGAATTGTTCTCTACATGAAGTAAAACATACTTTTCGTATTTTGTAGAGAAGTCAAAAAGATGACAGTAGTTATTAGATTTTATATCTATAAGGTCTTCTCTATTTTCAAAATTAGTAACTGCTAAATATAATCTGTAAGCAAATCAAAGCTGTTGTTTTGGTCCGATTATTTTTCCAATTCTTATCATGTTTGATGATTCAGCTATTGTAACAAATATTATGTTTTTAGGAGGACAAAAATTATGATTATTTAATTTTCTATTCACAAATTTCTTAACAATTAATACAATTTATATAAAACATGTCGTGGTTAGAATTGTAACGGGTATAAAATATGTACAAGTTTTAAAATAAATATTTTTGTTGATACATAAAATTATTTTTATTTATTAACAATTAATTTCTTCTTTTCATAATTCTTCAAAAACAATCAAAAGTTTTATCTTCTCGTTAATACAATCTCCTTTTCCCTACTTCCCATAAGTGGACATAAGTTGATCCAAACAGAGCCAAGTAAACTAAAAGACCATGAAGTTCTCTCAAACGAGATTCTCGCGTAATCAATTAGTTTGAGTTAGCTTCCGTGTTCACAGCAAATATTTATACTTCGAATTTTGTTTTCGTCCCTCGTTTGCTCCGTTAAGCTTTCTAATATCTACTGCTGACTATTCTTCTCGGCTATTCTGCTCTCTCAGCTTCTTTGCTGCAACAGCTGCTTTCCATGCACTGTTCGCTTGTTAGATATTGTTCTTGCGGCTCCTGGCGGGTCTGTATTTATACCCTGCCAGACCGCATATCGCGGATTGGTCAAGCCAGTTGGTGTTCTCCGTGCAAATTATCTCTCAGCGTCGATCCGTCGTTTTAATTCTCCGCTCAGAACGACCTCCCGCTCGATTTTGTTCTCTCTTTTGCGACTCGTGCCGCGAGATTATGTTTTGCGACGACCATTGCAGAATGTATATTTATATCGTGTAGTTGACGTATGATGACGTAACAGTGTGGCCGCCACAAACTAGGGCGGAAAATGTATATTTATATTAAAGTAATGTCATTTATATGATAGAAATGCACACATTAAAAGTAGAGCTGAACGTTTTTCTTTTATCTCTAACATGAGCCATATTTTTAACTAAAACATCACAAATAACTAGTTTGTAAAAAAATAAGGATATTTTTTATGGTAGGATGAAGTGGTCTTATCCCATTCCAGGGAGAAAAGTAGTGTAAAGCTATGTCATCAAGTAAATAAATATTACTAATACAATATATTTAAAACGTTTATGAATAAATATATAAATTTAACATTTATGTATCCAAATATATCAACTATCATTGAAATATAATGATGTTAAATTTATAATTAATATGTCATTTATAGAACTGTAGACTATAGCAAATTTTAATTTGAAACAGCTCCATAAACTCTTAACTGCTTTTAAGAAAAAATCGTCTTTTTAGTATTGTATATAGCTTAAATATACTATGAAAGTAATTAGGTTTTATAAAATATGTCAAATTAAAACATAATTACTTTTCCTTTTATAAATCTGTTTCCAATATATAAAAAAGATGTCACGTTTTAGTGCAATTCGTTACATTGTTATTGATACTTTATACGTGTGATTGTACGAACACTGTGACAACATTACTAGAAAAAGAAAAATGTTTACAATACGTACAATTATCGTTATAAACTTACTTCAACATTTGAAGCGTTTGAGTGGTCAAGTTTAGCTATCCTCTAATAGAAACATTAGGATCCAGTCAAATATTATTTAATAACTTTATGTACTATTTTTCGTATAAATCTTAAGTTTCATATACCTTGTAGGAATCGTACCTCAAACGCTCTTTAGTTCCGTACTGTGTCTACTAAGCACCAACCGAATGCTGTGATCTTCCATACCGATGGAATAGGTATGGAAGTATCCAGGTATCCAGGATGCTGGAATATCAGTATACTCCAGTTGATCCGTGTAGGGTTAAGTTCTTCGATAGCTAAAAGTTGAGTCAGAACTTCTGCGAAGATATTCAATTTTTCTCACCATACATACTTATAGGAATTAATAGATTCAAATTCACAAATAAGGGACAGAGTTCTTAACTTAAAACGACTAAACCTCTTATTAATAATGACTGCTAATTTGAATATGGGTATTTTAAACTTTGCGACGTTTTTTAATTAGTCGCCATCTAACAATGATAAAATAACGTTTACCATGTGATTTACCATAAAATAACATTTGTCTACTAATTAAATTTCGGATTTAATTAAGTTTTCATTGGGTACCCGTTGTCAACCACTAGACATTTAGTGATAACTAGGTCGTGATCTTTGTCAACAGAAGCATTCCTATTAGGAAATCATTTACTTTTATTAATTCGTTGAAGTATCTGCTTTATAAACTTTGTTATAACTGTCGTCATTGCAGTATAACATCGTTAAATTTTGGTATAACTACCAAAATTCCAAATGTTCTTTTGAACCGCATTGTGTCATTACAAAGCCCAGACTGACTTTTGCGATCTTCCGTAGTTCCACATTTCTTGGAATTTACAAACATTGAGAAACCAAATCTTAAAAAACAACATACAAACTAAATTACCGTTATGTTAGTAATGTCGGAATTCGATTGGATATAACCGAAAATGAGACATAAATTAAAAAATCGATTTTTTTATTTGGTTCATTTGTCAAGCTTGGAGTCTATAAAATATAATGCTGAAGCGGGTTTAACAAAAAAATAAAGAAGTTGTAATGGTGACAAGTTTACAGCGTAAAGCACATCGGCCAGACAGGCTCTCGCAATTGAGGCAGAACATTACGGTTTAACCCTTCACTGAGTATTCAAACTATTCTTTACTGAATAAAATGTTCAGTTCGGTAACATAAAGAAAGCATATGCACGTGGATATAAAAACGCATGTAGGTGTAAATGGATGTTCTGATGGGTAAAGAAAAATAAAATTTTGTTGAAACTGTTAAACAACACAGCAGAGCACATAATATACCAGTACGTAGAAAGGAAAACTGAGTACAAACAAAGACTACAACATGCACATGAATCAGAATATGAATACTGTTCAATATCTTTTAACAATGTTTACAACACTAAGTTTATTAGTAAAATGTAAAACTTGGAATGGAAAATGGAAAGCACCTTGTAAAGGTATACTTTTGGGACGTTTAACTTTGTATAGTGTTGACTCTTCATGTCTATTTATAGGCAGTTTTAATGCTCAAAAATAGTTATGAATCTAAAAAATGCCTAATACTATTTCTGCAAAGACTTTTCAAGAGCAAGTCCATAATTTTCACTCTTAAATCTTAATAGCATACCTGGGTAATGCTTGCTCGCTTTCGAAGAGTGATTCGAGCATTTTTAAACAACTACACTCTTTGAAAAGTAAGCATTACAAATTGTGACAAATTTGGTTATGTTTTGAAACAAAAATGAAGATATAAATCTGTGACAATATCGAGTAAAACTTTATTTGTCTAAAATATTTGATCTACTAACGAGTGAAGTGAAGAAGGTACTAACATGACCGCGACCACTGTACCGTACATTACTGTGAAATACCTATATACCAGGTCCACCGGTTTATAATTCTTAATTTTTTCATTGAAAAATCACATTTAATTTGGAACAATGGTAAAAAATGTATTATTCAAAGTATGCGTCATCGCTAGCTATACATTTTTCCCAACTTTCCGCTAATTTGTGAATTTTCTTGCCAGAAAAAGCAACAACTTCAACTTTCAACTTCTTCGTAATTGTTGAAATGTTCCTGGGAAAGTGACTGTGTCACCGATGGAAACAAGTGGTAGTCAGAAGGAGCAAGGTCAGGTTAATAAGGCGGGTGTGGCAAGAGTTCCCAGCCAAGTTGTGCAAAATCACTTTTGCGTGACTTTGAGCCCATTCTGGTCGTTTTTCGATCAATGCATAGTTAAAATTGATTATTTGTTGTCGGTAGCGAGCGGTATTAACTGTTTCACCAGGTTTTAGTAGCTCATAGTACACGACACTTTTCTGATCCCATCAAATGCACAGCATTATCTTCTTTCCAAAGCGATTAGGTTTTGGGGTCGATGTTGATGATTGTCCTGGTGAAACCCGTGACTATTTGCGTTTCGGGTTATCGAAATATATCCATTTTTCGTCAGCAGTCACGATTCAATGCAAAGAAGACTTTCTTTCAAAGCGAAGAAGCAAAAGTTCGCACTCGGTTTTCGCTTTTCCATGTGTTTTTCGTTCAATTTATGTGGTACCCTGCCTTATGGGTCTTTCCCATGGCATGCAGACGATTAGAAATGGTTTGTTGACCAACATTTAACTTTCCTGCCAATTGTTGTAGAGTTTGTGCATCGTTTTCATCAAACAATGCTTGCAATTCGGCATCTTCAAATTTTTTAGATTGACCTGGGCGTTCTTTGTCTTCCAAATTGAAATAACCAATTTTTAATCGTCTAAACCAACGCACATAAGCGTCTTACGTTAGGACATTGTCGCCGTAAGTTTCTACAAGTATACGATGGCTTTCACTAGCGTTTTTTTTATTAAACAAGAAAAACATTACGTGTTGCAAATGCTCTTTGTTTGTCTCAACACTCAACATGTTTACCACATTAAAAATATGATGCTAACTCGTAAACGTTTAAACAACTATAGCATTTTAAACGCTGATGTCATAGCAACCAAATGGTATATCAGTTAATACTGTGAACCACCCCTTACTTCCAGTGCTATCTCTTGAAAATATTAAGAATTATTAACCGGTAGACCTGGTAAGTGTGAGAAGGAGATGCACATCACAGGATGCGTCTTTCTTCTGTAGATCCATCGAGATCTGTCGAAACATTTTCTCTGGGTTCGCGTAGGGAAGTAACAATACGATCATCATTGGAATAGGTACTTTACAATTTTAATTGTAAAATTAAATATTGTAATATAAATTATAAACGGTATATAATTTTACAAAACTTACCACTATTTAAATATCTGATTAATTAATTATTCTCAACATCAATTAACTGTTTGTTAAAGATATCCAATATAAATATATGAATACTCTACAAACGTTTTAAAAAAGAGGGAAAATTTCTTAAAAAAATAAGATTTCTTTCTTGAATTCAGTGGTAGTTAGTGCAATGGAGGGATAATTATATCCATTTACATAACCTTCGTAGTTAAGTGCACCACTTCATGAATACATAATTAATGAAAACGTCTAATGTTGACTGATCATGTTTTAATCCTATAACGTCCATTGTCCTATAATGTCCATAAAGTCTGCTCTTGTAAAAATATTTTTTGGAAAAACTTTGAGAAAAGGCTAAAAATGTTTGAAAAACCCCTGAAAAATCTAACAGGACCTTAAGAAATGTTGAAATACCATCAAAATTTCGGCTTTTCAGACTTATTTAAATTTACTCAGAATTTTCTAGACGCTTTACAGATTTTCAAAGGTTTCCAAAGATTGTTTAACATTATACAGAGATTTTGAAATATTGTTTTAGTTTTTATTATTCATTATTCAAAAAACCATTTTTCTGAAAAAAGCGTGAAAAACCGTGAAAAAGTCATCAAAATTTGAATAAGTGTCAATTTTTATAGTGTTTTGGAATTTTCCAAGGGTCTTTTCAATTTTTTCACAACATTCACAAATTTTGTCAACCTCTTTTTTAAAGTTTATCTAACAAATATTTTTTCAAGGGTGTATACATGTTCGTGTTAGCGATTGTCTAAATAGTAATTAAATTAAAAATAAATATTTTAGAATAGAATCACAGAATTGTGTTGCAGAAAAAATAGTTCTAATATTGGCTATTGAAAATTCAGGTAGAAAATTTTCATTTAGAAATTGCGTAGATCAGGGGTAACACTTATAGTAAGTTTATAATAATAATAGATAGAAAAAATGGTACGTGCATTAACCTTCTTTGTCGATGTAGCAACAGGAAGGGCCCTGGTAGGACATCACGGTAGTATCAGAAATACAACACTACACGACTTGGAACTCCAAAGTTACTAGGTAATGGTATGTTAAGTTAGGCCAATCGAAGACATGCCTTAACGGTTAATAACTGTGCGTAACCTGTATATTTTTACAATAAAATTAATAAATCTGTTAAACAGAAACTGTGTTTTGTCTTATTCCACAGAAATCTAATAATCTCTTCTTTGTTTGGACCAGCAGCTACAACGAAAGGACTGTACCAATCATGGAAAAACGAATAAACAGTGATTGATATCGTACATTGTCTATTAAAATGTAAAATTAAAATGTTTGTATTATTTGATTATTTGTTTGGAACTGATATAATAATGGTTACGAAATCATTATTACATGCTATTATTCTTATAAACTACAAATTACATAAATATATTTAACCTTTCTTGTTAACATATTGGTAGTCACATATGTATTTAATATGTCGTTATGTAATTTTGCATTTTAATACAGAAATTTTGATATTAATCATTGTAATTATACTATGTACTTCGTTCAGTTGTGTCACATCGGCTATGTTGGCAATCTAAATAAAGTCGTTTCTGTATATCGAACAATTTCCAAGCCTCTCACAATTTGGTATAATATGCAGGTTCAAAATTAAATTCTTAAGGGGCCACTTAGGACTGTATGAAGGATGGTACCCATGATTGTATCAAGACATTTACAACCAACTGAGAATCTGGAGTCTTAATATCTGTGCTACGAGATGAAAGCTAAACAAGAATACGATATGTTCGAGAAAGAAAATAATAAAGAAGAATGAATAGTTTTACAACATAGATAAATGTCGTCGGGAGATAGTACTTTTTACAGATTATTAGTAGGAGTGTGTTGGTAGCAAAATTTCTCAAATATTTTGCTTTCTTTTGTTTTGCTTTGAGTATCCGTTTCGATATGGAAACTCGTTCTATTATTTATTATTATACATATAAATCGGGTACCTGTTATATTATGTTGAAAAACATAATTATATTTATGTAATTTGATACTTTTAATTTCACATTTGAATTACATTGCATATTTAAAGGGTATTCAATACCCGATTTCATTCACGTAGCCATTTCGATTCAGGTAGTCATTTAAGTTTTGGTACCTATTTTAATTCAGGTACAAATTGTACCCGTACCCCATCCGAATCCGACCCGATCTCTACCCGTAAATCTCTAATTATTAATTTCTAATGTATGTACCAAAAGTATTGTATATTATTTAAGTTGCTTTTTAAAAATTCCATAATGGATATGTACCATCAATTATTTTACAGAATATACCAGTGAGTAATCTGACTTCTGGTTCGGATGTCGGCATAGTTGGACAAACAGTTGTAGGCAAAATTTGAGAGAAATTGGAAAAGAAGACGGGAAGAGAAGGCGGAATCCAGGAGAATTGAGATGTTATTAAGGAAAAGTTACTTGAACAAAGATTAAAGGCAGATTTATATTCAACGGCACAGTATGCAGAGAATAGATGCAGAGTATAGAAATGAAATAGAGAGATTAATGTTAGTAAGAAGGGAGATTACGTCAGAATGAGATGCAGTGGAAAGAGCGAATGGGAAAGAAAGAAATCCCTTCATAAAACAGGTAACACTATGTGCTACTGAGACATCTACGAGCAGGAAGAGAAGTGGCATAAGATGAGTGCGATCTGTGTAGAGAAATTTATGAGAAGGAATAAGAAAGTGGGAGAATGAGATATAATATGTAAAAGATAATGAATACAAAGCACGTGGAAACCAATTCAATACTGAGGATCATGAGCGCTTGCGAGTGAATGTTTTGTGAATCAGTTTGTAACGAAAGTAAAAAGTGGTAAGAATAAATAACAGCAAAGATTAACGAGCAAAGAAAGAAGAAAAGGTTGTAAGTGACTAAAAGTAGGACTGTGAAATAAATTTGTAGAGGGATGATGAAAAAATCTAAAATGAAATGTTAGCAGTAAGAGGAAAGGAGGAAGAAAGAGTTAAGGGGATGTTATGAAGGTAGTAAGAATAAGTGAAACGTAGGGGAAGATAAGAAAAAAAGAATGGAGATCAGAATAGTCATAGACGATTCATAGAAGAAGTAAATAGAGGAAGGTGTAAATCAAGTAAAAGAGAAGTATTAAAAAATACAGGTAAGGAAGTTAAAGATACAGAATGGTACGTAATCATTAGGAGGAACGTAAAAAGAGATAGAAAGAGAGATAACAATTTAGGGGGCCAATGAAAACGAAGTGATGGGAAATTGGTTCGAGAATAATGAAAGAAGAATGGAAGAGGGAGAAAGAAAGAAAGTAAAGTTAATGAACAGGTTGTGGATCATGAAGAACAGAATAAGGAACATAATGGCGAGGAGAGAGACTAAAAGGCAGTGATAGAAACAAAGATGTTGTTGACGAGATCTTAGAACAGATTGTACACAATTGATAATATATATAAGTTATGAACACCGAGAGCGGTGTTCTAACGTCATTCTATCGTCACCTCCTAGATTGCTAATTCAACGAATCATGATTAAATGGAAAAAGTACGTTCAATTAACAAACTAGAAAGTAACAATTCATCCGCTCTGGATGTGCCAAAAGTTGTACCTACCTCCACCACTTTAAAACAGTAATGTATAAAAGGCTGTAAGTAAACAAATAAACGAAGGTTATTTGTTTAATATTTAAAATTTTAGACCAAATATATTTTAAGCATTTTTAAAACCTTCAATATACAAGTTGACCTATTTATTTAATTAAAATAACACAAATAATTTTAAATATAATTAAATGTTTGTGTAATGTTTTATGAATTCTTCCCACCCCAAAGATTAATGCATTTTTTCTATATTAAGTTTAATAAATACCAAGAGGGACGCAGTGGGGGTAGAACCCTTCTCTCCCAGTTGTTATGTAGAACTGACGTAGCCCTCATCGTTATTAAGACATTTACAGTTTATTCTAATATAAAACTCGTTAAATAGATATGAAGTGATTAAAAGAGACGTATGAAGAAATTTGTCTAATATAATAACTATATGTTTCACTTTAGCGATTGATAAACATGTAATAATATCATCAATATATTTATTTAAAAATTGCACAGTAATATCAAGTTCTGGAATATGCTTTCCTTCGAGGGCTTCCATTATTAAATCAAAAACGGTACCGTAATATTAAATTCCCTAAAAACAGTGCAAGGTTTTAGCTTGTTTAAAATATCTCATGTTTTTTAATTTTGATTTTAAAAAACATTAATTAACATGTTATATTAGTAAGAAATGTATTAGTTAAATTTTTACATCGAATTATATTGATATCATATAAATAATCTGTATCTCTTAAAAACAGTAAGTACTTTTGGCTCCCTACTTGTACTGCCTGGTTTGACAGATTTGGACCAGGTTTATAGTCCACAGTATATAACACCGAAAATAATTTCCTGCACTATTTTAGTTATAGATTACATATTTATATGTTTAATCTGAAAATATTTCAGGTTCTTCGCATAATACAGGTTATATAATTTTTTAATTATTCATAACAAATATATTAAATATATCCTGATGATGTATTAAGTATTTTGTAATACCCTAAAATCTGTCAAATGTTCGTACATCATACGAAATTCTTATTGTTAAAAATTAAACTTATTTCGAAACATTTAATTAACGTTTAATAAGTGTTGTTTATATTTTAGTAGGTGTATAGGAAAGTATCCACTGTTTTTTGCTATTTTAGGTGTCTATTTAGATAAACGGAAGTAATTCAATGATTAAGAGTATATAAAACTCGATGACGAACTCCGAATTGACCAAACCTTAAAACACATGTTTTTTATTTTACAACAATATTATTATTGTAATAAAAGTTTATTTTTGTATAAAATAATATAATTTTAAAACACGCATATTAACAAAAAATGCTAGCAGATTTCTTAATGGTGGTTTAACACTAGTCAGCACTTTTTATTAATATACCTGCATTAAAATAATATTCTGTCGTGCAATAAGATTCTCTCATGAAGTGGGAAAAGTGTTACGAGCCAACAAATAAAAATTAATTTATAATATCGGTATAAACTGAGTAGACACTAATTTTTTAAGGCAGTTTTCATGACTCAGTTTAATATCCTCTTAAGACGATTAGTATTACTTTGTAAGTTATAGATTTCAGGTTAATAGAAAACTTCATCTATTATCATAATAAAATTCATCAATCCAATTTCTTGCTGCGTCCAATGTTCTGAATTGGATATCAAGAAGTTTAGTATTTGGACCGGATCACGTAGTAGTATGAAGAAGCAAATTTCGATGAATCCACCAGGTGGGATAAATCGTAGAAGCTAAATTACAATAGCGTGTTCTTGGTCAATTTATCCATGATAAACTTAATACTATAATTATATAATTTGACTGGAGATAACATAATATGATTTTATAATAATTATGATCTGTCTAATGCATTTATTGTTAAAATTCTTCACTCAAACAGAATAACAAGCCAACAGAATAATAAGTAGTGGATTTTTTTTTATTACACCTAATAGGATATAATAAGAAAATAATAATATAATATATATATAAAAGGTGGTCTATTTTATATATCATTTTTTTTTATTTATTATTATTTATTATTATCCATTTATATTCAACTAAAGTTGAATATATAGGGAGAAATTTAATTTCGTCAAAATTAAGACATCTACACCCCTATCCAAATGAGACGGTAGTAAGATTTTTAAAAAATAGAATTTCTAACGAGAACCCCCAACTTTTCTCTATTTTTGAAACATGCGTTGAAAAATAATAAATTTTTATTCGTGTTATTTAAAAAAAAAATATAATATTATTAAAAAACTATAATTATTGGAAATTATAATTGTACAACATAACGTTATGAATAAAAGTTTCTTATTTTTTAATTATAAATTGGAAAATGCATGCTTATCTCTTTTGGTCACCCTTGTGGGTGGGGCAAGGGGTAACTGTAAAACATTAAATATTACTCTTCTTTCCTCTAATTATTTGCACGTTTGGATTAATTATTAAAAAATAAGAATCTTTTATTCATGACACATTTTTGTAAAAGTATAATTTCTAATGTTATGAGAAGTTTTCAAATATTTTTTAAATTATACTTTAAAAAAGACCCGAATAAAAGTTTATTATTCTTTAACAAGGAACCCAGAAATTGGAAACAGGGAGTTATCATTTGAAATTCTGAAGTTACCTCCGCTTCACCCAGGTAGGAGTGAGGGCGTATTAATATTAAGGGGAGGTTCTGATCGAGAGGAATGAAAAATGGGTGAAGTTTAGGATTTTTTTTTTGTATAAAGAATATCTTTATGGGAATGGGATTTTCATCATTTTATTCAGAAAACATTTAGCAACTGAATAAATTTTTTTAATTTAATGTAAAAAATTTTATATATTTTCAAAACACCATAAAATTCAACCATAAAAAACAAAATAAACTAAAAACATTAATAAATAAAAAAACTACAACACTTTTGAATACTATCAATATAATCACAACAAAAATATTAGACACGATAACATATACTTCTATGAAGATTTTATATCACATAATATCAATGGGAAATGGATAAAAAATCTTTCCAATATAAATATACCAAATCATATATTACATACATTAAGTTTAGGACCCAAATTTGGATATGAAAAAACACAACTAACAGAAAAAGTTATAATAAACTTGATAAAAGATATACAATCTATGATAATATATATAAATTTCAACCAAACAAAAAAGATCATATCAGAAATAAAGTTGACAATATTTGCAATAACTTTACAGGCTACCAAAAATCACACAAAAAACGCATAGATTACGGACAAAAACTGTTATTAAAACACTTCGTTGATACAAAAATTTACTTAATAAAAATAAAAATAATATTTTAGTTATAATTGCAGACAAAGGAAATATTACAAACATAGCAATACTGTACACACTACCAAAAATACATAAACTAACCTTAACATTTCGCCCAATAGTGTCTACAATAGAATCATCTACATATAATGTAGATAAATGTATTTCAAATATAATACAAAATAACTTAAACCCTTCTAAATATAATATAAAGAACTCAACAGAATTCAGTTCAAAAATTAAAAATATAAATATACCCAAAATGTATGTTATGATCACCTTAGATATAATATTTTACCTTTAAATACACTGATAGATATAATAAGTGTACACAATAATAAACAAATAATAAAATAAATGAAATAACAAATATTTTCAACGAATATGGTTCAAATATACAATTTACAATAGAGTTAGAACATAATCTTGAATTGAATTTCCTAGACACTACAATAATTAGAAACACCAATTAATTTATTACTAACTGGTATCATAAAACTATATATTCACAATGAATTTTACACTTTATGTCAAATTATTTGATACATCAAAAAATAGCTATGATATATAATTTGACAGATAAAGCAATAAAATTATCAATCAAAAGTTTCCATTCCAAAAATTTATCTATAGTTAATTGAAATTATTGAATAACACATAAACAGTAGATTAAAATTAATAGACAAATATAGAAAAATAAATAACACAAATATAAATACACCACAAATTCCAAATAACAAAATATGTATGAAATTTCCATATTATAATAAATTAAATAACTCAACTAAAAAATATTTAAAAATGAACAAGTAAACATTATAAACAACATTCCATATAAATTAGACAACTATATTAAAAAGAGCAGAAATGTAACAAAAAAAGAAACTAAAACAGGAATTGTATACAAAATAGATTGTACAAAAATGCGATAAGACTTACATAGGAGAAACAAAAAGAAATGCAATAACCAGAATAAAAAAAACATAACACTAATATAAAATACAATAGAAATTTAGTATTAAATACACACATTAAAGAAAACCCTGCACACACAATGGATTTTTATAAATTTTAAATATTAGACAGAAAAACACGAAAAAAAGACAAAAATTTGAGAAATTATATATGTAAAATAATATGAAAATAAAACCATTAATATTAAAACCGATTTAGACAAATTAAATCATAATTACAATTTACCACATTTTAATATACATAGAAACTAATACCTAATGTAAAAACATTTAAATGACTACGAAACTAATGAACACACATCATGATATTGACTAAATCATTTTACAAAAACACAAACACTACTTATTAAAAAGGTTGGAAAATATTACAAATCTGTACAATGGTTTTTCAATACTCTTCAATAATTAATTAATAACGAAATTAATATTTAAAAAAAAGAAAGAAGGTTAGTAATCTCATATATACAAAATTAATTGTAAAATAAAAAAATTGTACTATTCTAAAAATAACATATTTTATATCCTCCAAACTATACAACCTTTATGGATTTGATAATGATAGCAAATGTATGATTGAAATGAAACGTCATGATTGTAACACAATATAAATAAATATATAAAAGAATTGTTCCAAAAATTAATGGCAAAGTATATACCCTGACAAAAATTATAAACAAATGGAACATAAATTAATTATAAAAAAACTACATACATAATTATGAACGTAGATTAAATTTCAGGGATCATGTGATCTATACTTTTTTTAAAAAATGCCTTAAAAACCAAAATAGCAGCTATTTGAAAAAATATCTTATTTTTTGTCTTGTTTTTTGTAACTTCAGAGGGCTCAAACAAATATTTATAAATCGATTTAAAAAAACGCGATAATATAGCTCCAAAAATTAAATTATTTTTGAAATAAAAAGAGTTTGATATGAATCGATTAATTCGTTGATGCTGTAGAGTGTACCGCGCGCTGAAAAATGCTATTTCAAGATAAACACGTTTAAAGTTGATCTCCAAGCGTACTCCTAGCGCCCTGTTACCTGTATTCCAGCCGGCATACGGTTCCGTTCATCTGACTGTAACTTAAATACTTTAGATATCGAAAAATCTTTGTACACTCATAATCTACACACTTCGGGTATACAAATTATGTATATAATAGGGTCTTTTCAGTCTCGACCAGAACCTCCCCTTAAATGAAAATATTTGCCGATAACGTTGTGAATGGACCACCTTATGTGTATATATTTATCTAATGGTAGTTTTGAGTCATAAACGGGATGTATTGTACTATAGTTTATATGGACTGTATTTAAATCTTCCATTTAAGTTTTTTGATTTGGGTTTAAAACCACCGTTAAGGCGGCTAGACAGGGTGACACATGTTTTTGGAGCCGATTTTCGTGATTATTTTTCAATAAAACTACAAACTTATAACATATTTAAGACTTTAGATCTTTATTGTCCATACTTTGGAAGGTGTTAGAGTATTTTGTCTTCATAAAAAAGTTGCACCTTGAGACCGCTGAATCACGCCCACTGAAGGCCTGCGCGGTGTACGGGGGTTATCGGCGGGAAATCTGGAGGCCGTAATTTTACACCTAGAACAAAATTTCAAAAACTACATTGAAACTGATGATATTTTCTTTAGAAGTACACAAGAAAATTAAAACATAATTATTTTTGACAAAATGGCGGCTTATTGAAAAAAAGTCCATTTTCTCAACCAAAAAAATCGGGAGAAAATGCTGCTGATAAAATCGAAATTAAAAGATATCGAAAAAATCGTATGTACTTCCAATGAAAAAACACCGACACATAAGTTAGATAAAGACAGAACGTAATTGCATGTAAATTGCAAGAGTTATTTACCCCGCCAATTAAAAAATGTCGTTTTGAGAAAAACGCGTTTAAAGTTTCAACTTGTGTTCTCTAATACTGAAATTGAACAAACCTTTAATCGGCAATGCCAGCACCATACAGTTGGCTTTCCTTATGAATATCCTGCTGGTTCAAGCTCTTTCGAGTCGAGTCTGCGAGCCTCTTTAGCGGCGTCGGTTATCTTTCTGTCAGCTTGCTGTATACGTCGGGAGTCGGCTTCGAGACAGAAATTGTAGCAACTAGATCCGATTTTGAGTTCGAGGGCCTTCATTACTTCCATTATGCTCTTCAAGACATCGTTGAAAATGCTTGTGGCCAAATCGGCGGCAATATCAACAATTTGTTTGCCAGTGTTCACTATTTTCGGCGCCATCGACCACAATGTCGAATTGAAACACTTGTTGTTTTGAGTGTATTTCTCGTTAGTTCATCGTATACTTGCCGGGAAGAATTGAAATT
>JABFPR010000073.1:0-17383 GCA_022817345.1 Neoscelio sp. ZL-2020
AATGATGAGGGCAGACCCCCCGCTTGCGGTGCCAGGCCACCTCCCACAGGGTTATGCGGCGCCTTGCCGGTTAAGTAGCAGCAGGAGAAAGTGTGCGGGATAGAGGGCGTAGCCCCGGCGCCGCTTCGGTGGCGGCGGGGGATGTCGAGCGTGTCGAAACAGGAACAGCCCGAGCAATGGCGCAAACAGACACGCCGCGATACCAAACCCCGCCACGTAGTTGCCGAACTCCGCCGCCTCATACAGCACCCGCCACTGATTGCCCGCCAGACACACCAGCCCCGGCAGCAGGCCGAAATACCACGGGCGACGGATCACCCACAGCAGCGCCAGCGGCAACAGCACGCCAAATATGCCGAACATCAGCCACTGCGCAAACAACGCCGCCAGCAGCAAGGCGCCCACGCCCAAAAGCCGCGACAACGACGTACGATCCTGCCAGCCCCGCGCCACCAGCAACCCCAGCGCCAGGGTGGGCATCACGTTCAAGGTGTCGGGATCAGGAATGTACAAACGATAAGGAATTTCACTGACCACACTGAACAGCAGCAACCAGCCCAGATAGCGCCACTCGGTCTTCTGCGCACCGGCCCGGGCCAGGTTCGCCGCCATCGCCAGACAGAACCACGGGAATGCCAGGCGTCCCGGCACATACAGCCAATCGGCGCTGATCCCGACATATCGCAGGTGATCGAGCAGCATGCTCAGCAGCGCCAGCCACTTGAGCAGATCCAGCGCGCCGTCGCGTTTAGTCACGTGCATAATCGGGTAACAAACTGGTAATTTCCTGACAGTGACATCCCGTGTGCTCCCCGGAAGATCTTCGGTAAAGTGCGCACCCTCATTGACCACGAGCCTTCACAAGAGTCTCGACCACGGAAGCCGGCCATGACCGACAAGAGCCAACAATTCGCCAGCGACAACTACTCCGGTATCTGCCCCGAAGCCTGGGCCGCCATGGAACAGGCCAACCACGGCCACCAGCGCGCTTATGGCGACGATGAATGGACCGCACGCGCGGCCGACCATTTCCGCAAGCTGTTCGAAACCGACTGCGAAGTGTTCTTCGCCTTCAACGGCACTGCCGCCAACTCGCTCGCACTGTCGTCGCTGTGCCAGAGTTACCACAGCGTGATCTGCTCGGAAACCGCCCACGTCGAAACCGACGAATGCGGCGCCCCGGAATTCTTCTCCAACGGCTCGAAACTGCTGATCGCCGGCACCGAAAACGGCAAGATCACCCCGCAGTCGATCCGCGAAGTCGCGCTCAAGCGCCAGGACATCCACTACCCGAAACCACGGGTCGTGACCCTGACCCAGGCCACCGAAGTCGGCAGCGTCTATACCCCGGAAGAAGTCCGTGCCATCAGCGCCACCTGCAAGGAGCTGGGCCTGCACCTGCACATGGACGGCGCGCGTTTCTCCAACGCCTGCGCGTTCCTCGGCTGCTCGCCAGCCGACCTGACCTGGAAAGCCGGCGTCGATGTGTTGTGCTTCGGCGGCACCAAAAACGGCATGGCGGTGGGTGAGGCAATCCTGTTCTTCAACCACAAACTGGCCGAAGACTTCGATTACCGCTGCAAACAGGCCGGGCAACTGGCGTCGAAAATGCGCTTCCTCTCGGCACCGTGGGTCGGCATCCTCGAAAACGACGCCTGGCTCAAATACGCCCGCCACGCCAACCACTGCGCGCAACTGCTGGCCGAGCTGGTCAGCGACATCCCGGGTGTGGAACTGATGTTCCCGGTGCAGGCCAACGGCGTGTTCCTGCAACTCTCGGAACCGGCCATCGCCGCGCTGACCGCCAAGAACTGGCGCTTCTACACCTTCATCGGCAAGGGCGGCGCGCGTTTCATGTGCTCGTGGGACACCGAAGAAGAACGTGTGCGCGAACTGGCCCGCGATATCCGCGAAGTGATGTCCGCCTGATTCTTCCTCTGTAGGAGCTGCCGCAGGCTGCGATCTTTTGATCTTGATCTTAAAAACAAAATCAAAAGATCGCAGCCTGCGGCAGCTCCTACAGGGATTGCGATGTTCCTTGGTCTACATTGTCTGTCGAGCCCTCCGCTCACATAACAACAAGCAGGAGCATCGGCATGTCGCTACAAGGCAAAACCCTGTTCATCACCGGCGCCAGCCGTGGCATCGGGCGTGAGATTGCGCTGCGGGCCGCGAAGGACGGGGCCAATATCGTGATTGCGGCCAAGAGCGCCGAAGCCCATCCGAAATTGCCGGGCACCATCCACAGCGTCGCCGCAGAAGTCGAAGCGGCCGGCGGCAACGCCTTGGCGCTGCAACTGGATGTACGTGATGAAGACGCGGTGCGCCGTGCGCTGGCCCAGGCCAACGCGCATTTCGGTGGCATCGATGCGCTGGTGAACAATGCCGGGGCGATCAAGTTGACCGGTGTGCAACACATCGAACTCAAGCGGTTCGACCTGATGCACCAGATCAACACCCGCGCCGTGTTGCTGTGCAGCCAGGCCGCCCTGCCCTATCTGAAGAAATCCGCCGGGCACATCCTCAACCTGTCGCCGCCACTGAATCTGGCGAGCAAATGGTTCGCCCAGTACAGCCCTTACACCGTGACCAAGTACGGCATGAGCATGCTGACGGTGGGCATGAGCGAGGAATTCGCCAGTTACGGCATCAGCGTCAATTCGCTGTGGCCGCAGACGATGATTGCCACGGCGGCGATCGAGTTTCAGCTGGGGAACCGCGAGTCGTTCAAGCATGCGCGCCTGCCTTCGATCATGGCGGATGCGGCGCATGTGATTTTGAGCAGCCACCAACGGCAGATCACTGGCCAGCTGTTGATTGATGAGGAGATTTTGCGCGAGAACGGCGTGACCGAATTCGATCACTACCGATTTGATCCGGACAGCACGGCCCACCTAATGCCCGACTTGTTCGTCGACTGAAAATACCTACTCCTGTAGGAGCTGCCGAAGGCTGCGATCTTTTGATCTTGCTTTTAAGATCAAGATCAAAAGATCGCAGCCTTCGGCAGCTCCTACAGGGATCCGGCTCAGAATTCGATTCTGACGTCGCCTTTCGGCACGCTGCAGCACGACAGAATGTATCCCTCGGCCTCGTCGTCCTCGGTAATCCCGCCGTTGTGCTCCATCTCTACTTCGCCGCCCAGTTTCATCACCTTGCACGTGCCGCAAATGCCCATGCCGCAAGCTTTCGGAATCATCAGGCCCAGCTTGGCCGCCGCTGCATGCACGGTTTCGCCCGGGGCCACGCGAATGCTCTTGCCGGAGGCGGTGAACTCGACCTGATGCAGATCCGCCGCATCGATTTCCGGTGCCTCGGCGGCCTGTTCGGCTTGCTCCACCGCGTCGGCGCGGGCTTCAGGAGGAGTCGCACCGAAGGATTCCTCGTGATAACGCGACATGTCGTAGCCGGCGGCTTCGAGCAGGCGCTTGACGGCGGTCATGTACGGCGTCGGGCCGCAGCAGAACACTTCGCGCTCAAGGAAGTCGGGAACCATCAGCTCCAGCATCTTGTGATTGAGGTAGCCGCGATAGCCGGCCCACGGCTCGCCCAGCCCGTGTTTCTCGCAGATCAGGTGCAGGCTGAAGTTGTCGATCCGCGACGCCATGTGCTCCAGCTCGCGGTGATAAATGATGTCTTTCGGCGAGCGGGCGCTGTGGATAAAGGTCATGTCGACATTGGCGTTGGTGTCGTAGAACCAGCGCGCCATCGACATGCACGGGGTGATCCCCACACCACCGCTGAGATACAGCACTTTCGGGCTCGGGAAGTCGATGGCATTGAACAGCCCGACCGGCCCGTGCACCGCCAGCTCCTGGCCTTCATGCAGGGTGTCGTGCAACCAGTTGGAAACCTTGCCGCCCGGCACGCGCTTGATGGTCACCGAGAAGCTGTACGGCACCGACGGCGAACTGGAGATGGTGTACGAACGCATGATCGGCTGACCGTCGATTTCCAGCTCCAGGGTTACAAACTGCCCAGGCTTGAAGAAGAACAGGATCGGCTGGTCGGCCATGAAGCAGAAGGTGCGTACGTCCCAGGTTTCCTGGATGACTTTGACGCAACGGACGATGTGTCGGCCATTGGCCCAGGTCTGGGTGGTGACCGGATTCAGGAAGCTGTTGGACATGCTGTTCTCCACGGCCGACTGTCGGCCTTCATGTGGCGATTCTGCGTATAGCGTGAACCGCCCGTTTACCTATCCGCGACATCGGCATACTTATCGCGACCAGCCCCCAACCACCGGGGGTTGCGCGTCGGGAACAGATTGCACCATGTCGCCCATGGATAAGGTTCCGGGCAGCGCCGGCCCCACACTCGCCACACACCAAGACGAATTCTTTACACCTTGCGTAGCAACCCTGATCAGCCACTTTCGCCGGCCACGCAGATGGCCTTGAGGATCACATTGATGGACACCGCAAAAATCAGCCTGGGCGACCCGCTGGAACCCGCACGCAAGGCCACCGCACAGATGCTGCAGGAGCGCGAACGTACTTTTTCGCTGCCGCAGCCGTTCTATAACGATGAACGCCTGTTCGATATCGATATGCAGGAGATCTTCCAGAAAGAATGGTTGATCGCCGGCATGACCTGCGAGATCCCGGCCAAGGGCAACTACATCACCCTGCAGATCGGCAAGAACCCGATCATCGTCATTCGTGGCGCCGAGGGTGTGGTGCATGCGTTCCACAACGTCTGTCGCCACCGAGGCTCGCGCCTGTGCACCAACGACAAGGGCAAGGTTGCCAAACTGGTCTGCCACTACCACCAGTGGACCTACGAGCTGGACGGTCGTCTGCTGTTCGCCGGCACCGAGATGGGCGCCGACTTCGACATGAAGCAGTACGGCCTCAAACCGGTGAATGTGAAGACGGCCGGCGGCTACATCTTCATCAGCCTGGCGGAAAATCCGCCGGCCATCGATGACTTCCTGTCGACGCTGAACCACTACATGGAACCGTACGACATGGAGAACACCAAGGTGGCGGTGCAAACCACCTTGATGGAAAAGGCCAACTGGAAACTGGTGCTGGAAAACAACCGCGAGTGCTACCACTGCGGCGGCTCGCACCCTGAATTGCTGAAAACCCTGCTGGAATGGGACGACGTGACCGACCCGCGCGCCGATCAGGCGTTCAAGGATCACGTTGCCGCGTCTGCTGCTGCCTGGGAAGCCGAGAAAATCCCTTACGCCCACGCCAGTTTCGGCCTGCGCAACCGCATCGTGCGCATGCCGCTGCTCAAGGGCACCGTGTCGATGACCCTGGACGGCAAACAGGGCTGCGCCAAGCTGATGGGCCGGATCAAGAATCCGGACCTCGGTTCCATGCGCATCCTGCACCTGCCACACTCGTGGAACCACTGCATGGGCGACCACATCATTGTGTTTACCGTGTGGCCGATCAGCGCCCAGGAAACCATGGTCACCACCAAATGGCTGGTGCACAAGGACGCCGTCGAAGGCGTGGATTACGACGTCGAACGCATGCGCCAGGTGTGGGATGCGACCAACGACCAGGACCGGCGTCTGGCCGAAGAAAACCAGCGCGGGATCAACTCCACGGCTTATCAGCCGGGGCCGTACTCGAAGACCTATGAGTTTGGCGTGGTCAACTTCGTGGATTGGTACAGCGAGCGGATGCTGAACAACCTCGGGGCGGAGCCGGCGCCGTACCTCAAAGGCGTGCCTGTCCAGGGCTAAAAGCATCGCTGGCAAGCCAGCTCCCACAGTGGTCGATGGTGTTTACAGATACCGTGTACACCGCAAAACCTGTGGGAGCTGGCTTGCCAGCGATAGCGTCATCACTGTCATCGCATCACTTCGATGACCACCTCAAACTGCCATCCTCCCCAATAAACTCCTCAAAAATCTCCTCCCCCACCAGCCGGATTTTCGCGTACCCATTCAGCACCCGCAGCGGATAGTCCGGATCGTTCGCGTCCTGCGTCTCCGAAAACAGCACCCGCGAATGGCCGTTCAGCTCGCTGGTGGTGCCATAGGGAATGGCTCCGTGGCCGGCACAACGCGCATGCAGTCCGCCCTGGGCGGCGTAAACGATGCCGTTGTGCAGATGCCCCCAATACCAGTAATCCGGCTCGCGCCCCAGCGCATCACACACCGGTTGATACAGCGCGGTCTTGTGGTGCCCAGTGATGTCGAAGCCCTGATGGTGGCTGAGCACCATGAGTTTCTTGCGTTTCGGCAAGCCCTTCATCCACTCGATCTGCGGTTTGTTCAGGGTGCCGTCCATGTACAGGTTCATGACATCCGAAGCGTACGCGGTGTCCAGCCCGACAATCAGCCAGTCGTCGTTGATCAGGGCAAAGTAGCTGGTGCCTTGCTGCCCCGGAAAACGCGCGGCCAGTTCCTTGAAGTAACCGTGGGCGCCGCTGTACATCTCGTGGTTGGAATTGAGGGTGAACGAGCCGTGGGTGCCCATCGGCCAGCCCGCCATGTCGGTGTCTTCCTGGGAGTGGCTGCCGGCGTAATAAACGTCCCCCAAATGAATGGTGAAATCAGCGTTCGCCAGTTGCATCTGGTTGGCCACCGACACCGCCGGCGCGTGGCTGTTGAACGGCCCGGTGCCCCAGTCACCGGCAATCGCCAGCGTCACTTCGCGATCCATGGTCACCATCGCCGGGTCAGTGCCGAAGGTCGCGTGATGGCGCAGGTTTTCGATCCACTTGAGCAGCGCCTCGCTCCACAGCAGATCCAGCAGTTCCCATTTGCGACATCCCAGCAGCGTGCCGTCCTTGAGCACCTTGGTCTGCAATTGATCGGGCGATTGCGGCAACGGCGTGGCATTGCCGATGCGCAGGATCGACAGACCGTGGGACAACTCCCACGGCACCGCCGGTTCGTCGTCCGGCAGCTCGCCATTTTTCAGCACGTATTGCGCCTGATCGTGGCCGCGCTGGAGCAACTTGATGATGGCCTGGAACTCCTCGGGTTCCAGTTCGCTGATGAGCTTCATCCAGGCCATTTCCACTCGCGTGAACAGGCCGTGCAGACGCACCTTTACCTTGTCGTACTCATGCTTCAGATGACCGACCGCTGACATGGCGTAATCCTCTATCCGTAAGGGCTCACAGGGTTTTCATGAATTCGATCAACGCACGTTTGTCGTCGTCCGACAGCGTGGTGCCATACAGGTGACCGCTGTTGTGGTTGCCCTCAAGTCGGGTGTCGTATTTGAAATCCGCCGAGGCTTTGGCCTGGGCACCCGTGGTGACGAAACCGACGTTGACCGGGTCGTAGACGTCGGAGCCGGTGATAAACACCACCGGGCGTTTTTCCGGCGGTTGCAGCAGGTCCCACAGGGTTGGCACCGAACCGTTGTGCAGGTACGGCGCGCGCAGCCAGATGCCATCGGTCGGCGTGTTGCTGTAGCTCTGGGTCTTGCGATAAGCGCCGAAGTCGAACGGCGGTTTCTTGAAGGTGTGGAACGCCGTCACCAGACCGGTGGTGAATGAGTCCAGCCGATGTGGATCGGTGCCGAGCTGATCGATGTTGGTGGTCACTTGCCCGGTGTCGGCGCGCCCGAAGTCGTGGCACGCGGCGCAATTGGCGTCCCAGATGGGTTTGCCCCGGGCGACCTTGGCCTGATCCAGTGTCCACGGCCACGCCGGCGCCTTGTGCCCGAGCAGCCAGTTGGTCACCCGGTTGAAGCTCGGCGGCAGCACCGATTCCGGGGTCGCGCCCACGGCCATTGCCGCGGCGTAGTTGCGTTCGTGGATCTTGTTGTTATTGCCGTCCCAATGCAGGTACATCGACTCCCGCGGTTTCTGGTTCCACACTTGCGGCAGGTCGACGGTGCCGATGGTCGAGTCATCCGGGAAGCCGAACACCACCATTTTCGTCGGGTTGAAGGTGTCGGTGCGACCCGGGCCCTGTTGCGGCCGCAGCTTCTGCCAGGCGTAGGCCTGCTTTTGCTTGAGCAAAGCGCTTTTCGCCATCGGGATGATCAGGTAGCGGTTGTAGAGCTTCTCGAAAAAGCCCAGCTGGAATTTGCTGTTGATCGCCGCCATCACCGCATCGGTGGTGAATGTCGGATCGCTGGCGCAATCGTAGGCGAACCACTGGAAGGCCTGCAGTTGCAGGGTGTTGGCCGGCGCACTGGGCACGTTGACCGCGACGTCGCTGGCATTGGCCCGGTAGGAACCGGTGTGGCACAGCGCGCAGTTCGGTTCAACGGTCGGGTAGCCGATCTGCCGCTTGGCCATGCCGATCGGCAGGTCCTTGCCGTTCTCATAGAGAAAGCCGAAGACCTCCCAGCCGCCGGGCTTGGGCAGTTTTTCCGGGCACATCTGCGGCAGTACGGCGAACAGGTAATACGGGATCCGCGCTTCGATACCCAGGCCAATCGCGGCGTATTTGTAGTGATCTTCGTCGGAGGCGTATTCCTGCTCCGGCACAACCCGCAGCATCTGGTACCAGGTCTCGTAACCGATAAACCCCAACACCGCGACAACCACCAGCGTGCCGACCTTGAAGGCGTGGCTCTGCCATTGCCGCGCCCAGGCCGCGCGCCACTCGCGACAGCCATCGCACAGCAGCGCCCATGGCCGGTTCGCGGGCGTGGTGCCGAGGTACAGCAGAATCCCGAGGATCAGGAAAAAGCCCAGATCGCCCAGCAGCATCGGCACGAACACCGAGCCTTGGCTGCTGGTGTTGATCAGGTAAATCCAGAACACCACGGCGATCAGCCGCGTCAGTACGCACAGCCAGGAATGCACCACATAGCGCGGCGCGTTGAAGCCCGACGGCATGTAAAACACGCTGATGCCCACCAGCAGCATCCCGGCGTTTTCCAGCCACGGGTCGGAGAGTTGCGGCGGCAGACCGACCACCGATGTCAGCAACCCCGGCGCGAACAGCGCGGGGATCGCGAACACCATGTTCATGGCAATGCCGAGCCAGATGAAGCGTTGAAACCAGCGGATGTAGCTGTCCATGTCATCCATTTCCTTCTGACCACCAACCTGCAATGTCCCTTGTAGTGAGGGGATTTATCCCCGACGGGTCGCGAAGCGACCCCAAACCCTGCCAGCGCGGCATGTCAGGATCACCGCGCGCTCAGGTTTTACGACTGCTGCGCAGCCGATCGGGGATGAATCCCCTCGCCACAGAGAATCTCCTCAACACAGAAATCAGTAATCGATCTCAACCGAGGGCCGTTTTCTCCAGGTGTTCAAGGATGAGCGGATACACATCCACCACCGCGTTCTTGCCGAACATGCAGTCGATGTGACCGTAACCCGGCACTACGTGCCGGCTGTAGCGCTCCGGCCCGTGGACTTCGCAGACGCGCTGGTAGGTCTTGAGGGTGCTTTCCGGCAGGTAACACTGGTTCTCCGCGCCGCTGATAAAGCAGATCGGCATCGTCAGCCGCTCGAAGTGAGGCATGTACACATCGTTGCCCTTGAAATCCACCAAATGCCCTTTGCGCACGATCAGCGCCAAATGCTCGAAGGTCTCGATGTTCGACTCGCCGAACAGTTCATGCAGGTTGTCGTGCAGGGTTTCGTTAAGGGTGTCGTGGCGGTACAGCGAGGCGTACATGAAGGTGATGCGGTGGCACACCGGGTTGGTGCAATAGCCTTGCGCCTCGATCCGCGCGTAGCCGTTGAGGGCTTTGTCGTAGAGGCGGTTGAACCAGTTTTCCTTGCTGTCGGCGTAAGCGGTCATCGATTTGATGCCGATCGCATCGAGCATCCCCGGCAAGTGCAGACCGGCCTTCAACCCGGTGGCCGTGGCGACCACGGTGTCAGCGGCAATCTGCGAGCAGACCACCGAACGCACGCCTTGCAACCCCGCCAACAGCGACATGAAGAACGTCGTCGCGCCGTAGCAATGCACCACGCACTGCACGTCTTTGGCCTGGGTCTGTTGCTGAATCTGCGCGATGGCAGCCTTGAAGTCGTACTGGGCGATCTGGTCGCCGTTCCATTCCTTCTTGCTCGCCGGCAACAGAATGCTTACCCGGAAATCCAGCAGCCACACGTCATAGTCGTGCTTGCACAAGTACTCCAGCAGGTTGGTCTGGATGGTGTCGGTGGAAAAGATATTCGAACCGACACCCAAGCCATGCACCAGCATCACCGGGCCTTTGCTGCCGGCCTGATAACGGGTCAGGCGCAGTTCGACGCCGTCCTCGGTGGGGAAGAAATGCACCGCCGGGGTTGGCGCATCCAGCGGCCGTTTCAGGCGTGGCGGCGCGTCGGGGTTGAAGTATTTGTCACCGGCAAACACCCCGCCGTAACTCTCCCAGAGAATCCCGGCGAAGAACTTGCCGAAGCGCGCCAGGCCTTCGATGCGCTCACGCTCGTTGCGCGCGTTGAGCACTTTCATGGTAGTCATCTGCTTGGCGAAATCGGTCGGATGAATGTGCATCACCCCGGAGCCGATCACCTCGCCCGACTTGTCCGACCCGCGATACAGCGTCACGTACAGGGTGCTGGTGTCGTGCCAGATATTCAGCACGCCGTTGTCTTCCGGCACGGTTTTGAAGGCGCTGAAGTAATAGTCGGTGCCGTCCTCGGCGGTCAGTTTCATGTCGTATTTCATGTGCCGCGTGTCGACCTGCTGCTCGAATTGCTCGAACAGGTTGAACACGCCATTGCTGGCGGTCAGCGGTTGCGGCGACAGCGCCGGGGCGTTGACCGTGCCGACGATGGTCGCGGCATGTTGCGGCTCCTTGATCATCCGGTTGAGGTCGTTGGCGGTGATGGTCAGGGTGAAGTCGATGGGCGAGTTGTCCGCCTCGCCGCGTTTGGCCGCCGCTTCGTAGACTTTCAGATCGGTGCTTTGTGCGGCGGTGAAAGCGCGGGAGAAATAGCCCTTCATGGTTTCGGTGAACTGCACGCCGAGGGTCGGCGGGGCCACCTGTTTGCGCGGTGCCGAGGGCAGTGTGTAGTCGATGTGCCAACCCCGGTCAGCGGCGAGCAGGCCCATGTTGCGCTCGCTCACGGCGGAGATGGTCAGCAGCGGATTGACCGCCAGCGAGGTCGGGATCACCGCGCCGTCCGTCACGTAAAGACTGGCGTAGACATCGGTGCCGGCCGCGCCGCTGAACACCTGGCCCTTGTGATTGACCACGCCTTGCGCCGCGTCTTCACCCATCACGCAACCGCCCAGCGGATGCACCGAGACGATGCTGTGCTTGAGCAGCTGGGTCCAGATCGGGTTTTCGACCCAGACCCCGCCCAGTGCCTTGGTGCTCTGGTACAGCCGTTCGTTGCCGAGCTTGAAGTTTTCCTGCTCGCCGACGCCCGGCCAGTCGATGCGCAACTGGTCCTTGTTGTCGAGCAGCATCCGGCCCTGGCCACTGTCGTGGCTCATGATCAGGTAGGTCTGCATGTTGTGCAGCGCGCCGTAATACGGGCCGCGCAGGAAGCTTTCGGCCTCGCGCTCCTTGTAGCCGAGCTTGCCGCTGAAACTGTCGTCGGTGGCCTTGCCGATCATCTCGGCAAACCCGGCCATCGCCGGCACCATTGGCCGGCCGAGCGCGCCGGGGATTGAACCTTCCTCGATGACCATGCGGCTGCGCCAGTCACCTTCGGTGCGCATGTCGATGACCGAGGTGATGCACGGGCCGACCGGTTGCAGCTCTTTGGCCGAATGCGCGCCGAAGCCGATGCCGTTGATGGTCTGCTCGCAGTTGTGGCCGAAGCCGAGAATGTCACCGTTACCGCTCATGTTCTGACCGAGCTGGCTGGACATCACCAGACCCTTGTCCCGCGAACGCAGCAGAATTTCGGTAGAGCCGAGGGTGCCGGCGGAGACCACCACGATGTCGGCCTTCACGAACAGCGTCGGTGCGTCGAATTTCTCGCGACCGCTGTCGAGGTACTGGAAGTGCACGACCCAGCCATCGCCGTCGCGCTCCAGATGACGCACTTCGGCCTGGCAGAAAATCTCCGCGCCGTGGTTCCAGGCATCCGGCAGATAGTTCATCAGCGTGGTGTTCTTGGCCTTGTTGTTACAGCCCGAGACACAGTCGCCGCACTGGTTGCACGGCAGTTGTTCGACGCCGACGTGGTTGAGATTGTTCGGCAGTTTGTCGAAGGTCACGTTGATCGGTGGCTTGTAGAAATGCGCGCCTTGCTTGAGGTAGTCCGCGGACTTTTTGTTGGCGTCGAGCTTGGGCAGGTTCGGTGCGCTGTTCGGGTACGGATTGGGCTTGAGCATTTCCCGGGCGCGGGCGTAACCGTCCTTGAGCAAGGTATCGCGGTGTTCGCGTACCGCTTGCGGCCAGCGCGGGTCGTCAAACACCCCGGGCTCTGGCTCCAGTGCCACGTTGGCGTTGATCAACGACGTACCGCCGAGGCCACAACCGACCACCACATTCTGCTGGGCATTCACGTGCAGATCGAACAGGCCGGTGCGCGAGCCAATGTGGCCGTCCGGGTCATGCACCTGCAACTCTTCAGTCGCGGCAATCATGGTGTTGGGGTATTCACCGGGCTGAATTTCCCGCCCGCGTTCAAGCAGGCACACCTGCTTGCCGGCCCGGGACAGGCGCGACGCAGCAATGCCGCCGCCATAACCGGAGCCGATGACAATGACGTCGTAGTGTTCCTTGATCTCGCTGATGGGCGTTGCGATGCGTGTCATGAGGGTGTTCCTCTCTCAGGCAGATAGGGCAACTCTGCGGTTGCCTGCAATCAATGGGCGAACGGGCACCTGGCCTCCGGGGCGAGCCCGGCGACAGCACAACGGTCAGAGCAGAAGGTCGCTACAGGCGAGCGTGTTGATTGGCCGCACGACGTAACGTGCGCTTGCGGGGCGTGGGGGGATGGCGGTGTGGGCGGCTATCCATCATGCGTTCTCCCAGAACCTGATGTGGATAAGTGACGGCTGTCCTTGTGCCATTGCAGTGAAGACAGCGCAGGAATCGAAGTCAAGGCAACGATTTAGAACTGTATGAAATCTGATCAATTGCGGTTTGGACTAAGCCGGCCGGGGCCTGTGCAGTTCAGCGAACAAGTTATCCACATAGCCATGCACAGCAAATGGGGGTAACTGTGGATGAATGGAAAAATAACTGCCTGATTTGTGAAGAAAAATCGTGACTTATCCAGAAGGATAGTTTGCAGGAGTGATTGACTGTTTTTTGATCAAATATCTACACGTCACGTTTCACATGGGCTGCAGAGGATGGCGAACACGTTATCCACAGAAGCGCCAACAGAGTTCGGGGGTAACTTTGTGGCTGCTGTGGAAAAGTGCTGAGGGCTGTGGGAAATCGGGCGTTGCGCAGGGATTATCAGCCTGAAACGCTTAATCGATCATTTATTGATCAAATCCCTGAAAGCCACGGTTTATATACCTTGCAGCGGACAGCGAACATCTTGTCCACAGAAGCGCCAACAGAGATTGGGGGCAACTCTTGAAGTTATTCAGGAGAAAAAGCCCGGTAAAACCGTGACTTAGGCTGGTTGTTTTTTGAGCTGGGGCCTGGAGGGCTTGATTGGCGTGGGGTACAGGGATGGGCGAACACGTTATCCACAGATCCGCCAACAGGGATTGTGGGTAAACAGCACCAAATCGTCGAACCACATCCTGTAGGAGCTGCGGCACGCTGCGATCTTTTGATCTTGATCTTGAAGATCTAAAGATCGCAGCCTCGTTTCACTCGACAGCTCCTACAGGGGTCAGCGCACGACGCCTTCTTCAATCAGCAGTTTGAGGATCGCCTCGGCGCCAGCCTGCGGGGTCAAGCCTTTGAGCACTTGCCCCCCACCGCCACTGGCCTTGGCCGTCGCCGCTTTCATCCGGTCCGCCCCGCTCTTGGCCTTGATCACCTTCAGACGTTTCGGCCGTGGCTTGGCCGGTTGCAGCGTGGCAACCGCCAGCAGTTCATCGTCCAGCACTGCCACATCTTCGGCATTGAGCACACCACGCCGCGCCGGGCCGTAGGCGCTCTGCCGTGGGTTGGGTGCGGCGTTATCCACAGTCGCCAGAAACGGCAGCTTCACTTTGAGACGCCGCCGCTGCCCACGGGGCAAGGCTTGCAGCACCAGCGCCGAGCCGTCGCTGATCGATTCGACCTGCGCCAGTCCTACCACCAGCGGCCAGCCCAGTCCTTCGGCGAGCAGGAACGGCAACATGCCCGAGCCTTCGCCGGTTTCCGCCTGCGTACCGGTCAGCACCACCTGGGCGCCGGCATCGCGCAGATACGCAGTCAGCGCCGGCAAGGCGTCGGCGCCAGCGGGTTGCTCCAGCACGTGCATCTGCGCGAGTCCCATGCCCAGATAGGCGCGCAGCGCCGGTTCGGCAACGTCCCCGGCGTGCAGCACTTGCAGGTTATCCCCAGCCAGCTGCAGGCCCAGTTCCACGGCGCGCGCGTCCTGTTCGGCACGGCGTGGCCGGCCCGAGGTCGGGTGGGCGCCGATGGAGACCAGGCTGATGACATTGGTGTTCATAACTGTGTCCTTCCCTTAAGCCGCATCGCGCTTGGCGTCGTTGCGGTAAGCCGCTACCGCCGCGATCAAGGCTTGAAGAATCTCCGCGCTCTCGCCGATCACCGACAGGTCGGCGCGTTTGATCATGTCGCATCCCGGGTCGAGGTTGATCGCCACCACCTTGTCGCAGGCACCGATGCCTTGCAGGTGCTGGATCGCCCCGGAGATACCCACAGCCACGTAAACCCGTGCGGTGACCCAGGTACCGGACGCGCCGACCTGCCGATCACGCGCCATGAAGCCATCGTCCACCGCGACCCGCGAGGCGCCTTCGGTGGCGCCGAGCGCCGCCGCCGTCTCGTGAAACAGGGCCCAGTCCTTGACCCCGTTGCCGCCGGAGAAAATGAACTCGGCTTCGGCCATCGGAATGGCCGCCGGGTCCACCGCCACCGCGCCCAGATCTTCGATCCGCGACAGGCTGCGCGCCACAGGTGTGGATAACTCCACCGGCAGCGCTTCGTGACGGGTTTCGCTGACCGGTTCGGCGCATTCGGCCGAGGCCAGAATCAGCCGAGCGACCGGACGGGCAAGATCCTGCAAGCCGGCACCGGCGCGGCCGATGCACTCCTGTTCCTTGACTTGCCAAACCCGTGTGGCTGGGCGTTCGCCCAGCGCAGCAGCAAAGCGCCGACCGAGTTCGCCGCCACCGCTGCGGCTGTCCGGCAGCAGCCAGTGGCGCGGGTTGAACTGGTTATCCACAGCCCGCAGGCCCTGGATTCGTTGCTCCGGTGCATAACCGCTGAACTCTTCGCCTTCCAGCACCAGCAAGCGGTCAACGCCCGCCGTGGCGAAAGCGTTTTCCTTGTGCTCTGCGAATACCACCGCCAGCACCGCGCCGTCGCTGCCGGCCAGTTGATGCGCCAGGCCAAGCAGGTCGCGGTCGTGACTGCTCAAGCGGCCGCCGACCATGTCCGGCACCACGCTGATGTAGAACGCCGGGGCCGGCACCTGATGCAGCGGCAATTGCACTTCGACCGCTGCCGAACGTTTGACCGCCCCGCCCTGCTGGGCACCGCTGCGGTCGATGCGCTTGATGCCGTTCGGCCCGATGAAGCCGATGCCGTGCAGGTTCTTGCGGACAATCCCGTTGGGGCCCATCCAGCTGTGTTGCGCCGGCTGCATGGCCGCGTGCAGCGGGTGCAGACGGTTACGCGCAATCCATTCGGCGCGTGGGTCGCGGCGGATAATATCGCTCATCAGTGGGCCTCCGCAGGTTCACGTTTGGCCGGTGCAGTCGGCTTGTTCGGCGCGGCATCTTCGAGCAGCGCATCGGCCACCAGTTCGGCGATGTCCTTGATCAGCGGACGCGGTTCGACCACGCCTTCGAGCATCGCCGTACACTGTGGACAACCCACGGCCACCAGCTCGGCGCCGGTCTCGCGGATGTCTTCCATGCGCATGTCAGGAATCCGCTGCTTGCCCGGAATGTCAGTGATCGGCGCACCGCCACCACCGCCGCAGCAGCGCGAGCGGAAGCCGGAACGTTGCATCTCTTTGACCTCGATGCCGAGGGCGCGCAACACTTCACGCGGCGCCTCGTATTCGCCGTTGTAGCGACCGAGGTAGCACGGGTCGTGGTAGGTCACGCTGTTGCCTTTGTGCTGACCGAGGTTCAGCGCACCGGCCTGAATGATTTCTGCCATGTAGGTGCTGTGGTGCTGCACCAGGTAGTTGCCGTCGAACGCGCCGTACTCGTTTTTCAGCACATGGAAACTGTGCGGATCGCAGGTGACGATGCGGTTGAAGCGGTATTTGGCCAGGGTCTGGATATTGCGTTTGGCGAGCAACTGGAACGTCGCTTCGTCACCCAGACGTCGGGCCACGTCGCCGCTGTCGCGCTCTTCCAGGCCGAGCACGGCGAAGTCGATTTTCGCGGCTTTCAGCACTTTGACAAACGCGCGCAAGGTGCGCTGGTTGCGCATGTCGAAGGCACCGTCGCCGACCCAGAACAGCACGTCGGTGGATTTCTTTTCGCTAAGCAGAGTGAGGTTCAGATCCGCCGCCCAGTTCATCCGCCCGCCCGGGGCGAAACCGCCGGGGTTGTCGGTGGCGATCAGGTTTTCCAGGACTTCGGCGCCCTTGTTCGGGGTCGCGCCTTTTTCCAGCGTCAGGTGGCGGCGCATGTCGACGATGGCGTCGACGTGCTCGATCATCATCGGGCACTCCTCGACGCAGGCACGGCAGGTGGTGCACGACCACAGGGCTTCTGCATCGACCAGACCGTTGACGATCGGTTGATGCGGGTTGCCGCTGTGTTCACCAATGGGCTTGCCGGGATACGGGCTGCCGGCGAAGTTCGCATCGGTGCCGCCGGCGAGGCCGACGACCATGTCCTGAATCAGCTTTTTCGGGTTCAGCGGCTGGCCCGCAGCAAAGGCCGGGCACGCGGCTTCGCACTTGCCGCACTGCACGCAGGCGTCAAAACCGAGCAACTGGTTCCAGGTGAAATCCTTGGGTTTTTCCACGCCCAGTGGCGCCGATGGATCGTTGAGATCCAGCGGTTTCAAACCGGTGGAACGACCGCCGCCAAAGCGCTCGGCGCGACGGTGCGGGGCCAGGTGCAGGGCGCCGGCGAAGGCGTGCTTCATCGGCCCGCCCCAGGTCATGCCGAAGAACAATTCCGACACGCCCCACAAAACGCCGATCCCGAGAATCGCCGCCAGCGGCCAGCCGCCGAAGTTCTCCGGGAGGATCCCGGCCACCGGCAAGGTCACCAGAAAGAACGACGCCGAGAACGCCAGCAGACTTTTCGGCAGACGCATCCACGGGCCTTTCGACAGCCGCGACGGCGGGTTGAGTCGACGCCGATAAACGAAGATTCCCCCGACGAACATCACCGCCGTCCTCCGCAGCCACGCACAGCCGCGGACGCCGTTCTGCCCGCCCGAAACCGGCACCCCGACCCCCCCGCCGC
>JABFPR010000074.1:0-17212 GCA_022817345.1 Neoscelio sp. ZL-2020
CTTTCCATGATGAAATGGCAGAGTATACTGAAAACTTTTCACTTTGTCAGATGACGTTTGGACGCCATTACCAACCAGTGCTGCCAACCTAAAAAACTTAATTCTTAAAAAATCACCCTTTACATACTCTCAACTTTCGTTGCATATCTCTTGTTTATTTAACTTCAAAAACTTGTCGCATTTGAAAATTGCCTGCTGCCCCATACAATGAAAACATGTTGGAGTTGTCCCTGAAGACATTGCTGCAAGAGTGACTCGTTTTTCATTCTTCAGTGAATTCGTTGTAATAGATGTGTCTTGCTTATTGTTTTCCTTGTTCGTCATTTCAAGCATCAAACATCGTTTCTCCAGAAATTTCAGAAATTCATCCATCGTCGGCAAATCGTTATTGTTCTTGGAGTTGAGTTCTCTCTCCAAATCTTCTTTGGTTATGTTGTCTAACTTGTGCTTTATCAAATACAACAAAAGTGTGTCCCACTACTCGACTGGTTGTCCCAATGATTCGAGAGAACGCAAATTAAAACGAATGATGTCGACCATTCGTTGTAAATTCGTATGATTTGACATCGAAATTGTCGTAAGATCGAATAGTCCTTTTATGTGGATATTTGTAATAAGTCAGAATAGTGCACACAAGCGAAATGCTGTCGCAATAGCAGTTTAAAATTTAAACGTAGAAACTCTCGTAGAAACAATTTTTTGTAATATGTGGCGACCATGCGCCGCCTTAATGACAGATTAAAGGAAAAAATTGGTTTACTAAAAATATTATAATACAGTTTCAAATGATTACTAACGATAGTAAACAAATTTGAAATGTAACTTAATAATTGGTAATAGCACTTATCAGCAGATTCTCATATTAGATCAGATAACCTGCCATTTATAAACGGGGTTAGCCACTCTGAGGCCTCTAAAAGTAGACAAAGAGTTGGCATTTTTTTCGAGAGCAATAATGAACGTAAACGATTAGACTTTTCTAGGATATTATTTAATAATTTATTATTTTCCCACTAAATTTGTTTCATATGAAAATATTAAAAAATGGCGGAGTACTGTATATCTTCGTGCGACTTCGCCCGCAGAATACATCTGGTTGGCTTTATGGATTGGCAAAGACTGGGCAATCAGAAATCGAAGAAATAAATTACTTCTTCAACAATAATGAATTATCTAAATTCTAAAATTAGATTCTAAAATGTAGCATACGAATTTTCAAAAATGTCCATTATTTTAGAATTTACGAATTTGTTCATATGTATAGAAAAACGTAGTATAGAAACTTTTGTATGTTAACTACCTGAAAAGTCGAATTTTTTTAAATATAATTTTATCAACCTAATGAAAGTTAACGTACTCATCCAACTGCGAAATAATATTCGTCCATTTATTCGAAAAGCCATCTATTAAAGGCCAAATATTAAAATTTATTTTACGTTGTCATTTATTTCATTTTGATAAAAATATTTCATAAAAATCTTTTTTTAAATGACTAATTGATACTTGAACATATTTTTGGTAAATGATATATTTAAAATAAAATTATTTTATAAACTATCAAGCTACATCTGCTGAAGCATATGATTTGCAGCTTTATACATATCATACTAACTTTGAAGGTTCGAACCAAAGTGAATTTGTAATTGATCGAGTATGCCAAATGATTAGTATGCCATATGATGTAGGATCACCTTTTCAACGTCCAGATTATACTGTCACAATTACGATAATAATATTGTGTCATACAGTCACTGATGCACTTGAGCTCGATTATAAATTTGACATATTATTTCAAATTTTAAAACATTCAATGGTGTTAACCCCGGTCTTTTCTATATTGTAAAATTGTTATAATATTTATCGGTATACGGTGTGAAAACTTATTCTGTTTACTAGTAAACAATTAAATTCAAACACCACTGAGTTATATACATGCAATATCATAGACATTCAAAGATTTAACTATTATTTAACAAATCGAAATTAACAAATTTCATTTATTTCAGATTTTCTCCTACTGATTTATTAATAAGTTTAACTTTTTAATTAAATAGTTTGTGCATTAAATTATTTAAAGTTGAAATGTTTTGTTTGTTATAATTAATTAAACGTGGAAAATTCCTATCTTTAAACTATTAACTGATTTATTTATTACAAAATTTGTATATCTCGGTGAAATATGTTAATACCTAAAACGTTTCTCTGTCCGAGTTAAAGGAAGACAGAAATTATGTTTTTAATTACATGTTAGATTAACGAAGTAAGATAATTCATAATACATTTTATAATGATTACTATACTTAGGTTGAACTCAATAAATATATAAAAAATAGAATTTATATATTATTGGAAAATTTAACATAATTTAAAATTAAATGCTTAATAATATTTAATTTAATAATAATTTGAACACGAATAAAAAAGTTGTTTCTGTGTGAAAAATTCCAATAATTACCGTATAATATAATTAAGTTGATTAAACGTAACTAAACGAATCATAACGAATCGCTACGATTGGGGATTATGATGACTTTCTTTTTAATAATCATAGTCATTAGGTTTGTTTAAAAAAGCAAAATACACAAGTTTCTCTGATAATCAAACCTTCCACCTTTGGTGTGTACAGAGATATCGGAGTTGCGTGATCGGAGATGCGTGATTTCGTGATCGGTTTATATTTTCCAGCGATAACGATAGCCTACCATCCTCGGCAGGTGGTGTGGTTTTGATCGGCAGGTGGTGATGTTTTGATCGCAAAATCTGCATCCATTCAAATTACAAAAAGTGATACAGGGTGATTACATATCATGTGTAATGTAAACATAAAAGAAGAAATTGTATCTTTATGAGAAATTATAATAATTACCGTATAATATAATTATACTAATATTACAATATAATTATTCAAATATTATCGTATAATATAATAATGTTAATAAATTTAAGATTGTCTCTAAATTCGATTAGACAAATAAAATAAAGAAACCGTATTTGTCTAATTCAAATGTTTGCAATATAAAGTTTTTGTTATAGTTTTTTAAAAAGATTTACAGAAGGCTATGTAAATAAATTTATTGATTCTGTTTTAACATGAAATTCATTAGAAAATAGATTGGTTTTCATAGAAGTAATCAAAAGATGACATTTTTATTACTATTTGTACCAGGTCTGTAAATATGAAACCGGAATTTGCCCATAAATGGCCCTAGCTGTCAATGTAGTTGACATCTGACAAAGATTTTCAACTCACAATAATATAAGTTTCATAAAACAGCATATTTTGTAATAGCGTTGAACATGTCGAATTTTGTGCCTGGAAACACCGATTTGCGGACCGCAATGATTTTCTGTTACCATTTGAAGAAAACTGCTGCAGAATCGCATTGAAGGCTTGTCGAAGCTTACGGTGAGCATGCTCTTGGTAAATAACAGTGCTTTGAGTTTAAACAATTCAAAAGTGGCGATTTTGTCGTGAGAAACGAAGAACGTGGAACACTACCGAAAAAGATTGAAGACAGCAAATTGTAAGCATTGTTGGATGAGGATGACGCTCAAACGCAACAACAACTCGCGGATTAATTAAATGTGACACGAGAAGCCGCCTCCATACGTTTGTAAGCCATGGGGAAGATCCAGAAGATGGGAAAATGGGTTCCACATGAACTGAATGAAAGACAGCAGGAACACCGAAAAACCATTTGCGAAATGCTGCTCGCTAGATACAAAAGAAAGTAATTTCTCCATCGAATTGTGATTGGCGATGAAAAGTGGTTATATTTTGAGAATCCTAAGCGTAAAAGATCATGGGTAACTCTACGCGAACCATCGACATCGACTGCAAGGCCAAATCGCTATGGATGGAAGACAATGCTCTGTGTTTGGTGGGATCAGAAGGGTGTGATCTGTTATGAGCTGATAAAACCTAGCGAAACCGTTAATACTGAACGCTACCGACAACAAATGATCGATTTGAATCAAGCTTTGCATGATTCAAATCGATCTACCAGAATATCAAAAAAAGCTACACAAAGTGATTTTGCTTCATGATAATGCACCTAATCACACACAGCAAGACCGGACGAAGAAACGATGGCGGCGTTTAGTTGGGAAATACTTTCGCATGCGGCTTACTCATCAGACTTGCATCGATAAATAAAATTAAAATTAAAAATAAAATTAAAAATTGTAAGAGTGCATCAGTATCGACGGTATGCTAATTTTCCTGTATCTCTCTTTATTAACTCGCGAACATGTTTTGTATAAATTCGGCATTTCGACACAATAATAGGTTTAGAACAACCCGTATTTACAACTACAGACACGCGGCGATGCCGACTGATGCTTTCGACTCTCAGACGGCGCACCTTAATGAAATTTAAAATACTATGACTCGCAGCTTCACCTACAGGGCATACAAGAACCTATTTTACTTATACAGTGTCTACACGTTTAAGAGATTTCATTCGTACGCCTTTTAAACGTGTAAAAGTCCGAGCGTCACGCTGCGTCAAAATGCTCGTTTTTTCGGCCGCGACGCTCAGTTGGTAATTTGGCTGTACAAACTAAAATAATGCGCGGATCGAAAAAAGCTCTTCAGTCCCATAATCTAGACACTCCAAGGATTGAAAAATGTTAAAAAATCGATTTTTTTTTAAATTTCAAAGGGAAACATCCCCTTAACTTGATTTGTAATAAACTGAAATTCTGTTTCTTTAATTTTACAGTTTGACGATCACGGCGTCGTGTCCTATGAATCTGCAGTATTTTCCTATGGATCGTCAGCTTTGTCACATCGAGATCGAAAGTTGTAAGTAGTACAAATAAGATAAAGTCTGACTCGCTACACTTATGACGCAAAATACTTTCTGTTACGCGATACATAACAATGTTACGAATAATTACTTTAATATTCCTGCAAGTTAACTTTTTCTTAGATGCAAATTTAATTAATGTCAAATTTAATGATATAAACTGTTACATGGCAGTTTGTGCGCGAGTTCCACTTTTGTTTTTTTTTCAGGTCAACAAAGCAAGCCATATACATATACTTTAATAAAAAAATACGAACATCTTTCTTACATCATTCTCATTCACATATTCACATGAAATACTCATTAACATGCCTACCCGTCTATCTTTGTTCTTATATTCAATTTCGTGTTCTTACTGGAACTACTTTTGTATCCTGTACTCTATATCCCAACATCTGTCTCTGAAAATGGATAATATACAACATCCATTTGCATTTTTTTCTGTTTCCACAGTTTTCTTCTGACATACAGCAATTGTACTATTTAAGCACAGTGTGCAGCCAAAAGCACCTAACAAGCTTTTTCGTTAACACAAGACACTGTCTTCACCGAATCGCGATGCTAAAATGTAAATTATTCACTATTAGACAAATATCCAATTGGATATCTATCCAAACTGACTTATGTCGTCAAATGCCATTATTGTCCTAGGATAATTGTCCTCTGATATGGAAAAAATTGTAATGTTATTATAATTATAATGAACACTTTCTTTTAAATAATAATCGTTACACTTATATTTAATAAAATGAAATGGTTCGTTTCTGTATTCTTATAGAGTAGATAGCAAAAGATAGATTAAACGTAGATTTAATGAAAATTTAAAAAATCCATTCATAACACGGAAAACAAAATTTATTACAAGAGTTTACAGATTGTTCAACATTTTTCAAAGTTATAAATACTCAAATTGTTGATATATACCAAATAATTGTTCAGAATTATATTAAACTCTGTTAAATTAATTTTATAGATTAAATTATGTACGACATTGCAACATTTTGAACAGTTTTGCAAACAATTTAAGATTTATCTTAACTTACGTATACTAATTCAACAATATATTGAATGTGGTGTTATTGTAATTGATTTGATTTATACTGTATGTTTCAAATAATCCTCAATTTTAAATCAAGACTCATAGAAAGAACGTTTTTCATTGAAGAAAACTACCTAGATCTATTTCACATAATGTAACCATTAATGACCACATAATGTAAATATAATTTTCACGAAAGTTAAAATAAATAAGGAAACCATATGTTCGTTTACAATTTATAACAAAAAATTAAGTAACTTTATTTAGAGTACGAAAAAGGTGGTTTTCAGAACACGGCTATTTAATTGAAAGTGAATAAAATATTCCTTTGTATTTTTTAATTTACGTTACTACAATCTTTTAACGGTATAAGTGTTCAACATTATAAATATTATGTAATATTTATTCATTATTGCAACATTGCAATCTATCGATGAATATGTTACAATCTAACTACTGATACAATTTTGAGATAGCCATATTTTTAGTTGGATATTTGTATGAGGTGTTGACGTATTCGCAAACAATATGCAGGGGAAGAATTTTATCTTAGCACCATACAAAATACAATTTTCCATAGAATTTATTACTTTAAAGTAACAGAAGGTAAGCGAGGATTTAGATTTGCGTTTTACATAATATCTAAATTTATAGTATTACACTCATTGAAAAATATTCTATGGTAACAGTATATTCATATATAGTAAAATTATATGAAAATGTACAATTTCTGAAATATATATCGAAAATATATAGAAAACATGTTTCTATTTTTGCGATATAAAAATACTATAAATATCACAGATACTAGTATATCAATAGTATGGTCATCTCAAATCACCATATATTTTGTTTTTGCACGGGCAGTTTTGAAATGAGTGATAAATTTCATAAGTCGTAATCCTGAGTTGAAATCCAATTAAAGATTTACCGAGAAGTTCAAAAAGCTGCCTTACGGAGTAAACACGATCCATATGAAATTTGTTACTATTTTAGTATCATTTCCTGATGATTTAAATCCAGCCATTTTTTGGACAATTACGTATTTCATCATAAATGTGTATAGAATCTTACGAATTTGTCAGTGGAACTTACGTAGGATCTTGCATAAGAAATTACGTAGGATCCTACATGAAATCGAAATATTTTTATTAGATTAATATAATGTAGGATTTATGTAGAGTTTTAAGTAATTTTCCTACGTATTTTTTCATCCTATATATGACTTTAGTCGTAGATTTTATGAAGGATACCATACAAGACTTTACAAAGGATTCTATTTAAGGTCTAACATCGAATAGACTCAATGATAATTTTTCGAATACACGTAGGATTCCACGTAAGATATTATATAAGATGCAAAGCGAAATTCGTATATAAGATTGTACACGCACATTTTTGATACGGTTCTGCTTGATTCGGGAACGATAATGTTCAAAATGTTTTCCACGACTGTTTTAAGGTGGCGTTCATGGAGCAAACTCGAAAAAGGTTTTGAACATAATCATCGTCTAGACACGCCGAAGTATTTCCTATTAAAGTTAGAATCGTAATCAAATAAATGATGTTTGTCAGACGAAGGAAATGTAAAAAAAAGTTCCCATACCAGTTGAGACATCCAAATATATCGTATCTTATATGCAATAACATACGATACGGTAATATAAATTTTTCCTATACCACATAGGAAAAAATCATATTACCATATAATATTCCTCAATTGGTACCGTAATTTTTACCAACATTTTTTTCCGCATGTATGATTGTAATATAAGGCAGCAATATAAAACTGACCATTATAATACAATTTATTAATGCTTAGATAAAGTCTTATTTAAGTTTCTACATGTGATTGTAAATTACGCAAGAAACACAGTTACTGCAAATTGTTGATTATCATTGAAAACGTGTGAAATGACGTTCACAGAAGAGTACTCCGACATTAATATGAGTCATTTAACGACACTACTAGCAAATGTTGCTGTTGCGGCAATTTTAAACGCGATGGTTCGGAAGTATCGTCAACAGTTTACAGAGACATCCTCAATCTGCTAGAAAGATATAATTTTTCTCTTTATATTTCACTGACTTTTTATCTCACCTCAAACCCCTTGTAAAATGCAATTTAATGTATGGAACATCGTAATTTACAAAAATATTTTGCAGGCATTTATTAAAGATATTATATTTCTAAACGTATAATGAATCGTAATTTAAGATATGTTTAAGTGATAGTACAATTTAAATATTATTTATGATTTAGTTATTCATTTTATATTAAATAAGTATAAGAGATGTTTTAAGCTGTTATATTGAACTGATTCAAAGTATTAATACAAAGTGTGATCCGGTGATATGTAAGGTGCACGTATTATAAAAAGAATGTAAAACAATCAATTATGTAATTGAGGACTATGTGAGAAAAATAAGAACTGTTACTATTCATATTTCTAAAAATAACATTAAAATGCAGAAAATAACAATATATATTGTGATGTATGATATTTTTACTAAGAAAATATCTTGTTTGTCGGACATTTCACTTACTTACTACGAAAAGTAATAATTTTTATTACATTCTATTACTCAGTGTAAATATGTTATGTTTTATAAAGTATATAATATGAGAAACGTAATATTTTTAAACAAATCCTTTTTTTTAATAAATTTATAACATTTCTCTTTATCAAGTTTAATTAATAAGTTATGATAAATTACACAGTGAATGTCCAGATAAGGACAGTTATGGACTACTTTTGAAATGCTTGGTGGATCATTCGAGTATTTATTTGCCAGGCGTAGTAATAGTATTTTACAGTCTTATTCCTTCTCTTCTTTATTTTTAAAGTAAATTGTTTATTGGGTCGTGCTGATTTATTTGATAGCTCACGTATGGATTTCAATGAACTGTAATGTTCGTTTATACGAATCGGAAAAGAGGTTCAAAATGAACGTCACTTCGCATCTCAAGGGGTCACATTTTGAAGCCGCAGCCACTGTTATTCGTGGTAGCGTTTTTCTTTTTTGCGAAAATCTATATATATATATATATAAATATATATATGTATGTATGTTTGTATGTATATATAAACGTATATACAGAAACTCAATCTCCGAAGGGTCTCCACTAAACCATGCCATAATTTGTGGAATGACAATACAACTTCCATTATCCGTTACCATAAATCTTTTGTTTTGTAAGAAAAATGATGTACGTTCAAATCACAAGTGTTTTGTATTCCCGTTATATGGATTGTCCTCGTTGCACATTCCGATGCGGGATCATGGGCTCACTTGTCGCGTACAAAATGTTTTCACTCGTCGAACGAATTTAAATGTATGAGTTCTGGTTACCGTGAAAGTGCGTTCACATAATGTCTTGCTAAAAAATAATATTTTTTGCATGAGAATAATTTGGAAAATAAATTAAAACTTTTGTATTATTTATATATACTGGCTTAACGGTGGTTTTAAATTCGGATCCTGTACTTGAATGGAAGTTTTGTAGACATTTGTTGGTTTTAGGAACATTCCCTATAAGTCACAGTAGCTGTCTTTCCCGCCTAAAATGTTTCAGAGATGGCTCAAAACCACCATTATATAAATATATATATACCCAGGTAAATGCTAAGTTACCCAAATGTCAAAGTACCTAATCATTAAATTACATTAAATGTATATCTATATTCATTGTGTATACAAATATACGTTTAATTGTTATTTGACAGTTAGACAATTCATGTTTAGGCAATTTGGCTCTTTTACCCATATATCCTCATATATATATATATAATTTATAAATAGTGTTTTAAATTCTATAATTGAAAAATTAACACTTGCAAGACATGCTCTATAACATTATTTTTGTATAACACTTCCATGTTGTAAAAATTGTCCATGGAACAAAACTTTTATCATTGTGGAAATATATCTTTAAAAATACTGAAACATTCGTAAAGACTCTTGTATTTAGATCTTACCTTCTTATAAGATGTTTATGAGTGGAAAAGGCTGAACATGTAGAACACTTCACAAGTCCTTTGTATTATAAAAATAATCTGAAATGAAAAAAAATCTGGGTTAAACTCTAGACAACTGTATATTTATAAAATTTTAGGGAACATTCGTTATATCATATATAGAAATGACGCATTTTGACATTTTGCTGAGTATACCAATTAAAATACTATAGATTGCCGATAGTGACTGATAAAAACTGGAAAATATATTGAAAAGGCAAAAGGGGGTTTCAACAAAACATTTAAAATTGTTTAGAAAATATGTTTGTATTTCAGAGTATTTTTGAAAATAAATTTACAGACGGGTGATGTTGTTTTATAATAGTTTATTTATTATATGTTTTATCATATAGTAAAATGTAAATTATGAAATAACTATTGAGGAGAAAAGTTATATTGTAGAAGACATTTCTTTTTATAATTTAGAAAACAAATTATATATAATAATAATAATAATATGTACATTTCGAATATTACTCATATTGCATATTAACTTTTATATAGTACGTACTTTTTTACTATTTTAAAATATTTAGTAAATATGTAATTTTAAACTATTGTATAATCTTAATTATTCACTTTATACAAATTAGATCATATATAATTAATTTCAATTGGCGACAGTCAAATTTATTATACATTTTGCATGTTATTTATAAATCTTTTCAAAGTAAAGTCGATAAAATAAACGGTACAGAATATTGGAAGGTGTCACAAAATGAATATGTCAAAGGCATAAACAATGATACAATTATTTCTGGAATTCTGCCGGTTCGAATCTTATTTCCTCTCTTCTTTTTATATGATTTGCCATCTGACACCACCCTGAAGGCCTCCGACATATAGCACTGAGCCTCGTGTCCGGGGACGTAGGCCGAGGACGGCCGGCCCTGCGGAGGCTGCGCAACATGTTCAAAAATAATTCAAAAATAATTTTTAAAAACATCTCAAGACCGATATCTGACGCATTGTGCATCTAGCCAGCGCATGCGTAAGCTCTTTCTTATTGGTTAACAGAAACCGATACTAACTGAAGACAACGATCTTTTTTCTTTGTAATCGTCATTATGGTTAATATAGCTACTATAATTATTGTTGTTATTGATTTTATTGATTTCGTTGAGAAGCGTGATTGAATATGCTCGTAGAATAGTTTGCCCTTTGATTTTGTTAAGTATTCTCATTAATCCGCATGTTGTAGTGTTCGTGGCATGATATTACAGTAGAAATTTGAAAATGTTGAAGACTTGTTTCCATTTAAATTATAATCCGTAGATGTAGTTCTTTTACATTGGAAATAAAATATGCTTACATTTAATAAAAAAAACTGCAACTATCAGACATGATAATTCAAATCACATATAAAATTTCACGGATATAATAATTGCTTTAAGATAATTAGTCAGGGACTCACGCAAACTGCTTTAAGAGTAGTACCTTATTAATTTTTTTGAATATTAATGTTTACCTTAATGCCCAGATGTCAATTGCTTATTGACAGGAGAAAGTTATCCAATTTCACGACATTAATTTTAAAAAGAAATATGCATATAGTTTACATTTTCGTTTCTTTTTATTTTTGATTGTAAAAATCGAAAATGTAAATTGTGTGCAAATTTTTTTTTTAATTATGATGTGATATTGGGTAACATCCTTCCATCATTGTCACTGTCTACATCAATGTCTGGTCATATAGATAAATAAATAATAATATTTATACAAATAAAAAAGGCATTAAATTCTTAAGACAGATGACATGAGTCACTGATAAATCAATCACCATAAAGACTCCAAATTTAAGTAAAAGTTATATAATTAAACTAAGCAATCATGATTGCATTTCATTAGTCTTTAAATATAAGAATTACATTCCATCACTTTTTATTTGCAACTATTAGGTTTGTAAATTATCCTATAAATAAAACTCATTTTGATTAAAAAGTGTAATATTAATTAAAAGTGTTTTTGACTGCATAATATTAAATATTTGTATTTAATTTGACACATTAATAAAAGGATGAAGTTCTTGCATAGTCATTTGGAATAAATATTTGTTATACACGGTGAGTATGAGAAAGTGTCTCAATGGTAATCTCAAATATTTAACTTGAAAGTATGTTATACGCAAATTATATTGTTTTGCAAATTTCCTCACGACTAGTCTCACATAGCATGCCCAAATGATAAAAACACCTTTTATTAAACACAGTTTATCAAACAGACATCTAGTCGAATATAATTTTTATGAAAAACACATTACACATATTTTACATCAGCGCAACATACATATTTCATGTATGTGTGGAATGATTAGAGAGCACCAGAACATCTTTCTCTCTCTCTCATATATGCTATAGTTAGGATAAGATAGAATGATTATGGTGCTCATAAATCATTGCACTTGGATAAAATGTATATTTGATAAAATGTGTTTGTTTATAAATTATACGTATGTTCTGATCAAGATATAATATTTTGGACTCAAAGGAGTCCAAACCTTCGTATATTCAGTTACATTATATTAAAACTTTTTAAAGCAACTTAATCAATTTTTGTAATTCTTAAAATCTAGTCTAAAATTGAAGAATAATACAATGTTAGTTAATGGAACCGAGTTCTTACTATTTATGTTTTATTGGCTGCCGTATGTATCTCAGTCAGCCGTATAAGAATCCCATTGTGTCACTTTCTGATAAGCTTCCGATTTATAATATATAATTTAACATATTTCTTCCTCAGAAAATGAAATTCTTTTAATTGTTATATAAAATATAATATTTGTTACAATAATTTTGTTGCATAAAATTGTTTCGTGTATATATGCAATTAATTACATGAATTTTTTGTAATTTTTTATTAAAAATACATCAAATTATCTTTGCTGTCATTTATTCTTTACTGTAATTTTATAAAACTGCATTTAACATATTCCACAATTGACACAAATGAAATAAATACATAATACAATGACAGCTGTCATAAGCATTTTTGTATATAGTATATTAATTTTTACGAATACCTACAAAAAGTGCAACTAAATTAAATAATCCATAGGAATATTCAAAATATCGTTTTAAAATATATCAAAATCGTAACGAGAGAGCGGATACTCTGACACGTTAGATTATTTTTGTGATATCGTCTTTGCTTATTTGTATTAAACCACAGCTTATATGCACGGCACATTACTTATAAATTTTCAACCATTAAATGTTACCATCCAGTAATCTTTATAATTCCTCTCGTTCATTTGCATCCAAAAAATTAGATGTCTTTTGTAATATCGATAATTTTGAGAAAACACACATTTTAAATTTTGTGTTTCAAAGAAAATGTTGATATACTTTAAACTAAATATTTTTGTTTGTTTTCATTAATTCGTATATATACAAATCACACAAGTTTGAGAACTCAATTGAGACTTGTTTTCACGAAACTCATTATCTATAATTGAAATTTCAGTTAAAATTAAATTGCAGATTACGAGTTTTCTATACGTTTGTATACAATTATAAAGTTATAATTATTATTATGTGTGAAAATTTGCTCAATCATCCCTTTTTTATAATATTTCTTAAATTATGAATTTTTAGCTATCAGAAAGTATACCGTGTTTATTACGGACTTCGTACGTAATAAACAGTATTAAAAGCATTAAATGATGTCTAATTAGTTAAATGAATCTAAATGCAATGATTCGTAAGCACCAGAATATTCCTCTCTCTATCTTACCAAGTTAGAATAATTAGAATTATTATGGTGTTCATGAATCATTAGACTTTGGTGTATCTAATGGCTAAAAACGTATAATTTAAGAAGTACGTTTATTATTATACCATTATGAACAGAAAGTTACTCGAATTGACAATAAACTACTTAATAATAGCAATATATATAATAATTTGAAATAATGTTTCGTCTGAAAGTTGCATTTTTATAGGTAACAAGTTTTGTAAAAACGCTACTCAATTAATAATTTTGAAATTGAATACTTTATTATTATCAAGAGAAACTGTTTTGGATTAAAACGTATTAATTTCGATTGAGAAATGTTTTAAGAATATTTAAAAAATACAGAATAATGGACAAACAATAGTGTGACTTTGTAGATATGCGTATCATTCATGTTCCTTTATCAAGCCTGTTTATACTCTCATGTAAACTACTACTCTTTGAGAATGTATGCTATAAAAGCTTTGCGAATTAAATTCGACGCTATTTAAAGTTTGATTTGAGATTAACCGAATCGCAGAATCGAATTTTCGTCCTATTTCAGACGAACTTAATTATTAGCGTCTAGATGTTGTAAGTGTAAAGACTGTGTCATTCGATGTAACCGAAAGGTGTGATTGAAAAGAAATGATTTTCTCGAACGATCCAGTCAACGAAACTATTTGAAATATAACCCAGAAATAAATGATAATAAAAGAATGTTAATAATAATATTGAGCATATAACTTTTGAGATGAAATTTACAAAATAAAAAGAACATTGTTTTACTAATCTACGACTACAAATTACTAGTGAAGCGTCTATTTATTAGTAGAAAATATATAAAGTCCCGCGATTTTGAGCTTCTTGTCATTCTTTTATTCTCTTTGGGTATCCAGTTGTTTTGAGTATACGTAATGCAGCTATTTTATGTTAAGTAGATATTGGACCTAGCAAAGGAATAACTCGAAGTAAACTAAATTTTTTAACTTGAAGTGTCACTGACGACTAAATTCCATCTAGATCAATGTATTAAAACATGAACTTAAAGATAATCGATATTAATGTAAATTATACAAATTATATAATATAATTATTATCAGTTCTATTCATATATGACCTACATTTTAGCTATATGTATCTTATTGAAAAAAATTAGATAAGATTTGATCATAACTAGAAAAATTTTGATCCATTCGAATGTTATGTAAAATCTTACATAAGATATTGCATAATATTCGACTGGAACCCAATTTTTCTAGTTATGATAAGATATTACATAAGATCTTATGTATGATCTCATGTAAGATCTTTTGTAAGATCTTATATAAGATCTTATTTAACATTCAACAATATTCAACTTTTGGTAGCATTGATCGAAATTTACATGAGATCTTACCTTATTTTTTTTTAAATATAAACAAATGTTTATCTAACTAAAGCTAATTAGACTCTATTACATTTGATTAAATTTGTATTCATAACTAATTAGACCTGGTCAATTTCACACTTCACTAGACCTGGTCAGTTCGATCGTAGGTGACATTTCACCTTAATTTTAAAGATACTACTAAATAAAAGTTAAAAAATCTGTAGACCAACGCAAAGTCAGCGTTGCTTCGTCGTTAAAATTTCGAGGTATTCCAAAATTCCCAAGACCATTGAGTTTTTAATGTATGTTTGTTAGAGCAGCGATTTTCTTGTGTTTTCGTTCTTTCCTGACAGTTGGATACACAATGCGCGATATTCGGTACAAATGGAAGCACGGCAATCAATCGGTTGGCATCTCAAACGATGTGGAACTTCCGCAGTTTCGCGTGCTCGGACACAGGCAACGAGAAACAACCATACACCTGTCTACAGGTAGATATCCCATGTTCATTGTCCTCCTCTGTGTCAATAACACAAACACATAATTTCTTTCTCTCTTATTTTCAAAAAACACTAACACTCACTTCTTCTGCCACTGCATTTTCTTCTATCCCGCACCACTGCACCAGTTACCGTTTCTCCGTCATGCGAAAATATCATTCGTAAATATAATTCAATCGTAAGTGCGATCCAACATCTCAGGGGTTTCTCTAACTCGGAAATCATTTAAAAATACCAATATACTCATACCAATAGACATGAAACCATAGAATACTATTATTCTATTACTGACTGATACATAGAATGTCTTTAATAATGAAATAAAATACCTACAGAATAATATAGCTTTTTACAAAAATTAGTCTATCGTTTAGTTACAATTACTAGTCAACTGTTTTCTATTAAAAAGTTGGAAATTTGGATATTCAAACTAAAAAATTAGATTATCAAAATTGATTGGTGATTCACTGATTAGTTCCAGTTATAACGAACAAAGTATATACCTTTGGTGTATGTTTCGTAAAAATGATGTGCTGGGAAAATAATTCCATTCTTTAAACATATGATTATGGCCCATGTCATGATAACAAATCTAATATCGGATTCAAAAAAATTCCATGTCGTTTCAAAATGTACCGAAAAAGTATGTAGTAGTATATTAGAAATCTCTTATAGTGTAATAGTGTAATAACAAAAATATAAAATTTTTGACCGCGAAATAAAATAAATTATTTTGACATTTTGACAATCTCATTAAAGATTTTTGCTTAGTGACCTAAAAACTCTTGTGCAAATTTATACCGTTTTGGAAATCCTGAAAATCATGATACCTTTTTTTCATATGTATTGCATAGTTTTATCAAATAAACTCAGGGAATGATTGTTTAATTTTCTTCGGGTACAGACTGCTAGATTTTATGGAGAAAATTTTGAGTATAAGTTTACAGAATTTACCAACTTTGCTTATTATACACGGGGCATATTAAATTAATTTTATGATGTACATATTTTTTAAACATGGATATTGTAATTATGAATTGTAAATTGTATTTACATTTATAACAGCGTATTCATTACATATAAATTAAATTATCATATTTCGTGCAAACTATTTATCAATTCAAAAGATTCATATTTTCTAAGATGAGCTGGTAATTTGGATACTAGAAGGTAGTAAATTTTTACCAGTGTGATGAATATATTTTTCTATTTTATATACAAGATTTATGAAAGCTTTTGACTTGTAATTTATCTTATATATATTTAATAACAAATTCAAAGTTTCTGAGGCCACAGATATGATAAAAACTCACAAACCCACACATATAAACTACACGAAACACTTCTGTCATATACGAGGGTTGCCATTTATATTTCGGAAATGGACGATCCTGTTACTGCCATCTGACAACTGACATCCCTATCGCAAAGTTCAACTTTTTGTCGGTATACTTACTCAGAACGTTTTGATGTACAGGTGCTATTTGTGTTGTTTACAGTGACATGAAAAATTCAACTCGGCCAAAATATGGAATTAAGTCGTGAATATCTCCGTGCGATTATTTTTTACAACTTTCGACGTGAATTATCTCAACAACAGTGCATCGATTAACTTAATTCGACTTTTGGCGATGAAGCACCATCAAAAACCAGTATATATCGGTGGTATACGGAATTCAATCGTGGCCGTGGTTCGCTCAATGACGAATTTCGTGAAGGTCGTCCAAACTCGGTTGTATGGATCTTTGCGTATGAGACCG
>JABFPR010000076.1:0-17071 GCA_022817345.1 Neoscelio sp. ZL-2020
AACAGCACAAATATTTTCGGCAGTTCCAAACTTATTTGTTTGGATTGTTCGATATTTCGCAATATCACACTTTTTAACTACAATCACTTTTCTCATCTTTTTTAAAATCAGTTACATCGTAAACTGTTGTGAACTGTCAAAAACTTCAAAACAAATGTCATGCGCATGTGTAACTTTAAATCATATTGCAGTTTTGCGATCTACACTAACGCCTCTACGTTTGGTCTCGCTAAAATAGAACTACAATTGTCATCCATTTCTATGGTATGAAGTTTCAGGCCCCTGCAAGTGACACCGGTAAAACTTTTCCGTTGCCACGCTAAACATAAACAATTGAACTAAATTCTTTTTTTCTATTTTCAAATAATGGTAATATCGGACAGATTTTTCACACTAGATTAATTATTTAAATTTAAAACTAGATGTCGCCACAAGTTATGAATTTTTTATAAAAATTATGAATCTTCGTTCGGCATGGGATTCCCATCCGCAATCGACTCTCCAACAGTCTTCGGTCGACCAGACCAAATCTTGAAGATGTTTTCAATATTACTATCTCCTTGAGACATTCAATCTTCGATTATGACCTTAGATGGGGTTTGTTTTGCCACTCAGGGAACGGGATTCGGGACTTCAGATGCATGCCATGAAGTTACGAAATCGAAAGCATTGATATTGTTAAACAGAATAAACCTAAGGCCCATATCGGAATGTTGACCTGTTCGGCTGGCGTAATTACGAATTTATTTCACAAAATAAATAAACTGAAGTTTGTGACACAGCATCAAAATGCCATGTCACAACTCCACCCTCCCTAGCTCCAACGTCCGGGATGTGAGAAACTCAAAACGCGAAAGCTTTCAGGACAGCATTCCAAAATTTGCCATTCAAAATTTCAAAGAAACGCTATTTATATAAACTTGGAGCAACGAACCCTTAAACACCGGCTTAATATCTGAAACCGAAATTGGGCCGAAAATTTATTCCCTCCAAGGTGGATAATTCCACCACAACCGGAGATAACATTTTGGAAACTATATAGGGCTTTGACTCAAACTCGACACAATTTACTCGAGATATTCTTTACCGCAATAGACAGGAGATGCTGTGTTTTCCACACCTTATCGCCAACCTCATACTTCACCTATCGATGCCTTTTGTTATAATACCGTTCCTGACGATCGTGTGCCTGATCAAGATGGACGGTAACCAAATCGCGAAGTTCTCCTAATCGAGTCACTCTATCAGACCATTCGTCGATATTAGGCTCTGGAATATCTACCGGACCTTCATCAACGCGACGCAAGTTTATCTTCTCACGCGGTTCGCGACCTAAGTTTAAAAATGACGGATTAACCTTCAATGAATTGTACACGGCAGTATTGTACACGAACCTAAACTCGGAGAGATGCGCATCCCAATCTCGGTGGTCATTCTCGATATAGGCCGTAATCATGGTCTTTAACACATGATTGATTCGCTCGACTGAATTAGCCTGGGCATGGTATGGAGGCGTAAACATATGCACAATACCTAAATTTTCAAAAAATTTTGTAACCGCTTTATTTGAAAATTCGGTACTATTATCCGAAAGAAATACTTCCGGAGTACCCCAACGATTCACAATTACCTTCTCAAAAGCGGCCAAAATAGTCTGCGCATTCGATTTACGCAACGCAACAGGCTTAAACCATCTCGTGAACAAGTCCATAAAAACCGGAACATAGTCAAAATCCTTCTTCGACCTTGGATACGGACCCATTACATCAGCCGCTACAACTATCTAGGGCTGATTGACGACACGCTTGCCCATCAACCCAGCTGGTAACAATTGTTCGACCTTACTCTGTTGACAAATCTCGCAACTTCGAATCCAAACCGCATTATCTCGATACATTCCAGGCCAATAAAACTTTACCAAAGCTCGGGCATAACATTTGTCAATACCTATATGACCTGCCTAAAGATCCTGATGTATTTCTGAAAAAATGTCCGAGTGCTTCTCCAATGGAAGAACTAACTTCCAAGCCTCAAGGTCGGAAATAATGGGATCTACATTCGGATTTGGTTTAAGATAATACAGTTTTCCGTCTGCAATTTTCCAACCATGGAAACGTTTAGGAAAACACTGTACGTCCTGAATCAGCTGCAGATGACATTTATCCTTGATTTCCTCAATAGCCAAAATAGCAGGAATTTCTTCCTCCTCATACATACGACAAAGTGCATTCTGAACATGATGCAAACAACCATTACGATGCACAATCTCATAGTCATACTCCAATAACTCTAGTGCCCAACGTGCCAGACGACCGGTAGGGTTTTTCATTATGTGTAATCAACGCAAACTACTGTGGTCTGTTATCGCAGCAAAATGATAACCTTCCAATTAGAGTTAAAACTTGCACAGAGCCTAAAGCACAGTAAGGCATTCCTTCTCCGAGACAGAATAATTTCGCTCTGACTCAGAAAGAGCCACGTCACAGTTTGCGATTTATACAGAAGATTTGGATAAATCTTTCAACAAAATTGTTTATTAATTAATACAGAAAGATGAATATCTCATGAAAATTAGGATCATGGAATTATTTCATATCATTACCATTCATTTACCTTCTGTCAATAAAGTAGCGGGAAATCCTCATTTAAAAAGCCCGCGTACAATATTTTTCAACTTTTTCTCTGCCATAAGTTGGCAGCACTTTACTGAATTATTATGGGTAATATGAGCGTTATCAGTCGAATAGTTTGTTTACATCAGCTTATTGAATCAACACACCTCAGTAGTGCGTCTCGATTTTCACAAAGAACGAAAGTGTTGAACAAAGAGTGTGTCTTAAATTTTGTGTTGCAAACGGAATTACGTGTGTCGACTCGTTAAAAATGTTACAGAAGGCTTATGGTGAATCTGTTTTATCGAAAACACTTGCCTATGAGTGGTACAAAGCGTTCAAGGATGGCCGAGAGATCGTCGAAGACCAGCCTCGTTCCGGACGACCTTTGACCACTTCAACCGATGAAAACATCGAAAAATTGCAAGAAATTTTGCTCGCTAATCGCCATTCCAGCTTAAGAGAAATAGCACATAACCTCAACATCTCTCACGAGTCTGTTCGTTCGATTTTGGTAGATAATTTGGGCATGACACGCGTTGCCGCTCGGCTCGTTCGAAAAGAACTAATTTTCTGCAAAAAGAATTCTGTAAACTGGTCTCTTTAGTAGAAGTAGATGCAACCGTGGGTTACTGTATATATGTATTTATATGTATGTATAAACTTTCTAACAGTTTTTGATGCGATAGCGGATAAAGTCGTTTGCAAAACTTGTAAATCAAACATGATGTTCGCCGAAAGCAGTAAGCGCGGTTTAGGTTTCAAATTCATTATTCCTTGTGATAACTGCAAACAAACAAATATTACGAGTTGCCCATTCATTGTTACAAGATATTAAATTAATCTCAGAATTATTGTTAGAATGTGATTATTAGGAATTGGTCTTCATGGCATCAAAATGTTTGGCGCCTTCATGGATCTGCCTCACCAAATTTTCCATTCGTTTTACTATACAATTGTCTCTGCAGTTCATATCACTACTGAAACTGTTTGCAACATTAGTATGTAAAATGTAGCAGAACAGGAGAAAGATAAGTGTTCTAGAAATAATGAGAACGGTTTAACTGTCTCATGTGATGTGTCATGGAGAAAACATGACTTTTCGCCTTTGTTCGGATCAGTGTCGCTTATAGGTTGGTTGACTGGGAAAGTTATTGACGTATGTGTAAAATCCAAGTACTGTGAATCATGTGAGTTCTGGAAGAAAGAAACTGATGTACAAAAGTATGCGGAATTGGCAGAAACACACGCGCAATCATGTCAACCGAATCATGAATGCTCCGTTGGTAAGATGGAATGTGACGCAATCGTCAAAATGTTTCGGTGGTCGGAGGATCTATTTTATGCAAAGTATTCAAATTACGTTGGGGATGGCGATTCGAAAACGTTCAAACATAATCTAAACGCAGAGCCGTGTACTGATATAACGGTAAACAAAAATGAGTGAGACGATCACGTACAAAAACGTTTGCGCACATGTCTTCGCAATCTGAAAAGAAATATCAAAGGTATTGGATGAAAAGGCAAGCTGACAGCAAAACTCATCGATCTACTGACTATTTACTACGTAATAGCAATTCGTAGCAATCACGATTCGGTTGAGATAATGAGGAAAGATATTTGGGCTACATTGTATCATAAAATTTCAACTGACGTGAAGCCACAACATAACAGATGTTCGCCGAGTGATGATTCATGGTGCTCATAGCAAAAATCAAAAACCGCCAATACTTTGTACAAGTATTAGCAGAAACTTCCTCTCCCGTAAGAAGTTTTCGATGCAATCAAGCCAGTGTATAAAGAACTGAGCAGAGATGATCGCTTGAGTCGCTGCGTAGGAGGACACGCGCAAAAAAGCAACGACAGTTTTAATTCTACTAGTTGGTTGATGGCTCCAAAATCAGTTTCGAGTGGCAAGATGGTATTAAATGTTGCATCAAACATGGCCCTATGTATACATAATGACAGCTTAGTTAGTATTCTCAAGATCATGGAGGTTTTGGGAATAAAAATCAGCTCCAACTGTTAAGTTCTGTACTATCTATTCCGAATAGAACATTAACGGAAGCGGTGAAAGAGGCACGCATAAACTTGAAGTCCACCAGAAAGGAAGAAGAAGAAGTGGAGGCGCAGGCATTGCAGACTAGGAGTAAATGCAATAATTCTATAAAAAAACTATAACTTAATCTTTAAACGCTTTTTTCTCGAAACCGTATCTTCCGAACTGGGCGGAAGCAGAACTCTTACACAATTGAATGAATTAACATGAGGTTTGCACATTATTTTGGAAATCCTTTTTTTATCGAAGTACATAGGATATATTTATTATCGTTGATAGTTTTTTTTAAGAATTTTATTTGCATTTTTCACTTCAAAATTTAAAACTTTTATTAAACTACGCGCTATTTTTTCAAAAATGAATACTTTTTAATTCAGCTATATGCTTCTATAGATTATTCATTATATAATACAAAACTTTTTACATTTTTGTTCTAGATCGTATTTTGAGTGAGCCCCGTTTCAGCCCGTCAGGCGCTACACCAGAGGAGGCCTCTTCATCATTTACATACACTGATGTCAACTACAATTAAAACAATGTTAAAAAACTGAAATACACTCATAAAGATGTAGAGAATAGAGAGCTGCAACTGATTTTTAAATAACATTTAATTTCATTGTACACAAAATTCCCAAAAATGACTGTTTCTTTCGCTCTCTAGAGTGGCCTTATCCCTCCATATAGATACACTAAGAAAAAGGAATATTATATTAAAAGATATTTTATGAATTATTTTACTATTTTTTCGTGGCTAGTAACATTTCTGAAATAAAAATTGAAGAAGTCGCAATGTGACATTGTAAGTTGTATAAAACTAAATATTAGTATGATCAATGATAATGTTTACTTTTAAACATAATAATTATTAATATCAGTATAATATAATTTATACTATAAATAAATTACACTGAAAATTATTGTTTTTGATACAGTACATAGTAAAATAGTAAAATTATTCAATTGAAAATTTAATTATTGCAGATTCATGTTTTCAGAAATTAACTGTTGTATATAACTTCATAGCTTTCAATATCTGCCATTAAGTTAATAATGTTTACATACCAATGATTATAAACGATATAATTACATAAGTGTTAGATTAGTTTGTATCAAATGTGATAATTTTTTGTACAATTTTATCAGTCTAATAACACATAATTTAATGCACACACTTATAATATTTTGTCATCCTAACAACGCAGAACTCACTCACACATACTACATACACAAGACGCAGAACTCTTAACATTATTGCATTACAATTCTAAATTAACATTGACAATCAACGAATAACAATAATGCTATCGAAATATAAACACGTAACATAATAAATTTTATTTATGTATGAAAAATGCTTCCTGTTTACTTTAAATAGTGTGAGAAGTTAATATTTATATGTTTAAATATATTATCTTTGATTTTAAATAATTGCATTAAACATATCATTTATAACATATAAAGTTATAAATAATATTTATACATTTGATTTTCAAAACATGACATGGTAAATGTTATAAAATAAAGTTTAATTTGTAATATTAATATTCTATTTAATTGTATATCTATATTGTATATTAACATTTAGTCAATCAAAAGTATTCAGTTGCATTATAAATATAAATTTTAACTAGTATATTTTTCTCAGTGTATGAAGCCTTTTTACACATAAAATCGTACATAAGATATGATGGACACGATGCAGACACTTTTAAAGTTACGTTACTCATTTCGTTACAGTTAAAGTTACATTACATTACTACTTTAAACAAAATAAGGCCATATTAAAGTATTGAATTGTCAAAGCGTAAAAGTGTTTTATATAATTTAATAACTGTGAAATAGTTAGTCTTAAGTTAATTCGATAACATAATTTATTGTTAATGTTCGCTGTAATTCACATAATTACTTCAACAAAACATACAAAGTTATAAATAAAAAAATAGAAATATTAAAAACCGTTGAATTCCGCAAAAATCACGGACTACGAGAAAATGATTTATTAACATACCACCTATCTTTATATGAAAATTAATACGTCTATATAATAGGCAAATATTTCATTCACTAATTTCTTAAATAATTTAATTTCAAAATTCAAACTCAGATAAAAATACAATAATGACATACCACCAGTTTTAATATAATAAAGATAGAAATATTTAAAAATCGTTGAATTCCGCAAGATCTGCGGACTACGAAATAAAAATTATCTATTCAAAAATTATATACATTGACAATTGAATATTAATGTAATAAGAATGTCTTGAAATACTACTTAAATATAAACTAATGCCAGAATATAGGGTACTCTTCGCTAATGATAACTGCGACAATTACTTAATACAATTTTGACAATTGAAGAAAATGTTTGGTAATGATCATTATTAGATGACTTTCGAACAAGAAGTCCTGAGTGGAATACTTATTATGCACATCTTGAGCAAAGTGTTATTTTAAGATAGGTCAAATAGCTTATGTAAGTAGGTATGCTGTAACGTTCAAGTATTATTCGCGAAGACCAGCATGCTTCGCACATGATTCAAGTACAACTTAAATGTTAACGTTGATAATCGTGAAAGTGACGCTCCTGAGTCTCGTACTTTAGATGCTTCTGCAGTGAACAATGAAATCGCTGACGCTCATTACAGTCCTCTTATGATGCTCCCCCATTAAATCTGTTACGTACACGTTTACGTTCGTTCGTTTTTGTTACGAATATTGACATTGTATTGCTTTCGATTGAAGAGAAATAAAAAGCAAATCTAACCGCTTGCTGAAGAAGAAAAATTATATTATGCTAAATTGATTAAAATAATTAATATTAATGTGATGATGATGACCATCATATACCTTAATAAACATTAATAATAATTAATTAATGACAATCTTTGATTAGTAATTATCAACGTTAGTTATTCATGCTTTACATGTGCATGACGCAATATGGCACAATTCAGTAATTACAAAATTGCCCAAAATACTCTTGGCATTGACAATATGCGAAGTTAAGAAGAAAATTGTGTTACTTTATTAGCCATACTGAAACAGAGGAACCTCAAATGTATAAGATAAACGGAATCAACTGTACAACCCAATAGTGATATGATGTCGCTACTAGTAGATTCATATAGATGCCGGGTATTTTTATTGATCCCAGGGATATGTATATTTATAATAACTTAAATAACAAATTTTCAATGTTATATCTAAACTATAATATTATATATTTCCTATCAATAAATGGTCACAGAACAGTTTTAATATGAATTTTAACCATATTTAATCATGCATGCAATAATACATATAAAATTTGTTGTTACTAAAAATGGCGTCACTGAATTTTTAATAAGATCATATGATATAGTTACGTTTTGAAGTGTGATATTATTTTCAAAAATTTCAGTTTAAATATTTAAAGAATATTATTGAGTTTTAGACACTGTATAACAAATAAAATAATGTTAACAATTTATAACTCTTTTTCAGAATAATCAAGAATATTAAATACATCGATGGAACTCCTAAATAGATGATTAGCATTTTCCCATTGATAGATAATGTCTTCTATATCGTTGAAATCAAAATAATTTATAGTAATAATATTAATTAAAAATACTAACTCAAGTTTGACTAAGAGTTTAAAACAATTTGTATTATGTTTTTACTTGATATGCGTATAATATCTTAAGATTTATTTGAGTACCGCAAATTTTTACGACAAAGAACTTTTTCACAAAAATCATCGCAAAAAAATTCTCTGAAAATAAATTCTCATTGCTAAGGCCCGTGCGTAGAAGTGAATGAATGAAGTTGAACCTACTTCGCATGATGTTACTCATATTGATAAATTTATCATCAACAGTACCATCATAGTTATAAAGTAAATGCAGAGTTCTTGGCACCCCGTATTAGTGAAACAACCGAATTACACACCACTGGTATATGAAACACTGGTACTGTTAGTGACATTAATAACATTACTTTTTAAACTACGTAACATTAGAGAAAAACAATAACACTTTATAAAACACACAACTTTCAAAAAAAGATTTTCCTTTTCCTATTAGATTCCATTTAAGTATCTCAAAAGTTACCCATTAGATCAAAAAACGTGGGTAATGAAATTTGTTCGTCTCGAAGAGGGATATCCGGTGATACTAAACTCAACCCATCACCATTAGTTCTGTGGAGGGTAGGGGGGAGGTAAGAAACTTAAATGGGAACACCCATTTTTATTGCAGATTTGGATTCTCCAGAAAAAGTTACATCGATTTCACCAATGATTAAAGTCGTTTCGTTCACAGATGGCGCTATAATCGACACAAATCAGAATGGGTAAAAACCCGTCGAAAAATGGGGACATCTCGAAAAATCCACATCAAATAAAAAATAAGAATAGACGTTTTCGAGTTTTTTTATAATGCTATCCAATGACACTAAATTTGAACCCTTATCTCCGTTCCCTGGGGGTGGGAACGGGGGTTACTCTAAAATCTTCAATGGAAAACCAAATTTTTGATTGTAGAGTAGGATTCTGCAGGAAAAAGTCCATTGATTTGACCAGATTATTAATGTAATTTCTTTCACAGATGGAGCTCCTAACGAAGGAAATCAGAAAAGTTTATTTATTTGTTTATCAATAAGTTAAAAACAACTTTTAGCTTTACCCAGTAACAACGACGTGGACGTAGTAGTACCAACGGGGTGCTTGATGAAGGTGAGTCCCCATCCTTCTCACTACTCAATTAGAGTAAGTGTTCAAAATGTTAACCTTCAACTTCAAAACACTTATTGATTCTTTCTTTAAATGACTGTACACAGGACATAAGTGTATCTGCGGGAATTTGAGCGCAAGCTGTTCTTATTCGCGCTAGCATGTATTCAAGAGTTATTGGCACTTGCTGTTAAATATTATCTTTTAGATAACCCCAGAAAAAGAAATCCGTCGATGTCAGATCCAGCGACCTAATAGGCCAATTAATCGGATCACCTCTGCCAATCCATCGACAATTGTAATCACGGTTTAATATTTCCCGTAATGCTCTAGAGTATTGAGCTGGGCAATCGTCATGCTGATACCACATATTATGTCGAACGTCCAAGCCAACATCCTCGAAAAGTTGTTGTAGTTCCTGTTCTAGGAAATTTTGATATTTGATTCCATTCAAATTACCTTCAATAAAATTAGGATCAATGAGTTTATTGCTTATGACTTCACACCAAACGTTAACAGACCAAGAACGTTGATGTTCAACTTGTCGCAACCAGTGTGGATTTCCCACACTCCAGTAATGAATATTATGCCGATTAAAGCCACCTTACATTATGTGTAGATTCATCTGAAAATAGTACATTACCGACGAAATTGAGGTTCGTTTGTATTTGTTGTAGTGCCTATTCATAAAATACTTCTCTATTACGGAATTCATCGACATGCAGTTCCTGATGCAGTGAAACGTGATATGGATGATACTTATGATGATGCAATATTGTAAGTATACTACCTCTAGAATTTCCGGCATTGCGATTTAATTCCCGAATGCTTACGTAGGGGTTTTGGAGAACATGAAGACATTAACGACTTTGTGAAAAAAAGAACATGAGCGAACATTATTTGGGAAACGTTCAGCATTCAAGGCAACAGCAGCGTCAACATTCCCCCTACACTCACCATAAATCCGAATTATTTAAATTTGTTCTTCTACGGTTGCAGCAATCATTTTTCCCTCTCAACACTGTTCAAGGAATAAAGAGAAGTTGTGCAGGCGATAAAATATAGTCAACTAAGATGAAAATGTTGTAGATGTTTTCAGTTCAAGTTCTGAAAGTAAAGTAAAGTCTGACCGCGTTGCACTAGCTTTTATAATAAGCTGTAGTCCGTTGAAAGGTCACAGCAGTGCGGCGTGCAGTTCTATCATCGGTCTGTTAGAGAGATACATCAATTTGAATGCGGTTTCCCGTTGAAGATTTTAGAGTAACCGCCGTTTCTTCCCCCAGGGAGCTGGGATAGTTGATCAAATTACCTCAATGAACCTCAACCATTCTACCCAACTGTCATTTTGATGGTGGAAGATTTTCAAACTTCAGGATCACCATGGACTCAAATATTCGCATCTCCATCGCGACCAAAATCATTGTCTCAATTGTGTCAGATGTTTGTATCTGGTGAGAAGATTTTGAGGGAGTTCCATAACATCATGTTCAGGTATAGATGTGAAAGAGCCATCAATTAAAAAATGTGCAGGGATTAAGGCAACTATATCGTTCGGGTCGCTAGAGAGAGGAGGCAGTGGTCTCGAGTTAAGGCATACTTCAATCATTACTAACACAGTATACAATTCTTCATACGATAAAGTTACATTGAGCAAAGTTTTGTACAAATGAGTTTTTGCTGATCGTAATGCAGCTTTCCATAAGCCCCCAAAATGCGGCGATGGAGCTGGTATAAAGTTTCATTGAATTAATTGCTCACTACAATATTCCTCACATTTCGTTTCAAACTCTCTGCTCGATACAAATTTTCTCAATTTATCTAATTCCCGAGCAGCGCCTACAAAATTTGTGCCGTTGTCCGACCAGATCTTGGAAGGTTTTCCTCTTCGTGCGACAAACCTCTTTGTTTATGAATGCTGCAGTGGACAAATCGACCGCTAATTCTATATGCACCACCTTTGTTGCAAAACAAACGAAGATACAAATGTATGCTTTCTTCATAATATTTCGTGAGACCTTGACAACGGTCCAGCGTAATCAACGCCACAATTCAAGAAAGCACGAGATGGCACTGTGTGACTAAAAGGTAAATCTCCCATTTTCTGGTTGATGACGGTCGGACGATACCGAAAACAAACGATACATTTTCGCAAAATATCTCTAATTATCGTTTTCCCTCCAACCGGCCAAAATTGTTCCCGAATGTAGCCAGCAGTAACTGTGGACCCCATGGAGGAAGTTATAATGAAAAAATATAACAATAAGTCACGTTAACGGATGTTCTGCAGGTAATACAATTGGATGTTTTTGTGCATAAGGTAAATGTGGATTACGCAATTTTCCACCCACTCGAATTACACCATTTTCATCGATGAACTGACGAAATGAATATAAACCACTATGACTTGACCTCCAGACCCTTCGATAAATTACCATATTGTTCGTGATATGTTTGACAATGCATCAATCGTAGCAAAACATTTGATGGTCTATTTAATTCCTCTACCGTTACTGATGTGCTCATTGTTGGAATCTCACGTAGTTTATCCCGCCATCGTAAACAATATTCCACAACATGCCTTAGTCTATTCCACAACGAGAATCGCTCAAATATACCAGTGTCAAGGTATTTTGTAACTAAGAATGTTAACTATAACTGCTCTCCTTTTGCCTCAGGAATATTGTGTAGCTCCATGGTCAGAAGATCGTCGACATAAAAATCTCGGAAAATGACTTGACAAGCTGTTGAGTATCTCTCCATGTTCTCCGGTGCAACTTGATGTAAGCAACGGATTGCAAGGAAAGGTGCTGATGTTAGACCGTATGTAACAGTATTTAATTTATATGACGACACTGGCATGTCTGGTGATGACCTCCACAGAATTCGTTGCAAATTCCGCTCGTCCTCTTTCAACCAAATTTATCGGTACATCTTGGCGATATACAATGCCATGACATATTTATGTTGGCGATATCTTACCACTATCGAAAATAAATCGTGTAGGATGACCGGACCAGCTAGTTGAACGGCATTCAAAGAATGTCCTGTCGTCGTTTTGCATGACGCATCAAATACAGCTCGCAAACTAGTTATACTAGATGATTTAAAGACTGCATGATGAGGTTAATGGATTGGAATTTCCCCAGTTTCATGATCAGCTCCTCCAATTTTTGTCATATGACCAAGGGCTAAATATTCATTCATAATTGCTACGTACTGCCTTTCAAGTTCCGGTTGTTTCAGAAAACGATATAAGACGTTTCATTGCATTTTCTCTTGACATACCCAGGGTTGTGGAGTTGTTGACGTAAAGACGAACGATAAATCTTCCATCCTTATCTCTTGAGTAGGTCTTCACAAAATGCTCTTCTCAGGCTGTCTCCTCTTTTGTATAATGCTTCGCCAATGAACATTCCTCCATTTCCCAAAACTGCTGCAGTTGATCTTGAATGTTGCAGTTAGATAAAAAAAAACATAGCGTTGGTGTACTTGAGGTTTGCGCACTTGGTGTAATCTCCCCTGAGACAATCCATCCCAACTTGGTCTTCTGAAAGACTGGTTGATTTCTTGCAAGTCTGATCTGTCCAGCAAACAACAAATCCCAAAACAGAGTTGCACCAATAATGTATCAATCGACCAAGGAATGTGGCATGTCGGATCAGCTAACGTAATGTTCTTTGGTAAATTATTTATTATTATTATAATTAGGAATGTGTGGAGAAGCACAACAATAAAATTTGACAGAGGTAGACTAGAAGAGAAAATAAATGAAAGGGAACAAGAGAAAGGTAAACTAAAGGAGGAAAGACGGCAACAGAAGTGTAGCAAAGTTAAAGTAGAATATCTGAGAAGCACAAATGAATAAATATAGAGTGGTCAGAGAGATGACTGAGTGCTTAGTTATATTAAACTTAATATAAATGGCTGGTGACAATAAAATGGCAAGTTGAACAGGATATCTGATATAAGATTTTAAATAGAATTAATTATGTGTTGCAATTGTATGGGAACATCTGTGAAGTTCGTGAGCAGATGTCTTCCTAAATATAAATTGAAAATCTAAAATTTAAATTCTTTTAGTTTAAATTGAATAATTCTTTCTCGTCATACTTATTTATATACTTGCTTCTGACTGTATGAAAAATAAATGTTCTAATTATAATGTTTTATAACATTATAATCTTAATGTTAATCTTAAAAATTAACATTAAAAAAAAGTGGTTCATGCTTAATCATGCACGATTGTTCATGAAGAGACAATATAATGAAAATAAAATCTATCTATAACATTTTCATGTAATGAGAAAAAAATGTGTATATTTTGTATACAGTTAAGGAAAGTCGCACTTTATGTAATTTATACAGAAATTTCAAATAAAGTACATGAAAAATTCTGAGCTTTATATAAAATAATATAATACATTTTAGTAGTCCAAGGGATTCAAATCTAGGCCGTTAGGAGGCCAAAATTGCTTGAACCAAAACACATCAAAGTTGTCCGATAGCCAGTTTTGGACCAAATGACCTCGGAGAGCATCTGCTGTATAAGTATTTAGTGTGTATGACTCATATCGAAGTTCTTTTTCGGGAATTCGACGTATTGTTAGCCCGCTCACACCCACAACCGACGTTAATTGACGCGACTATAGCCCTGGGTCATCCAAAATCCGCGCTTCAACTCTTTCTACAACTGTAGTCCTCACGGTGCATTCTTTTGAGTGACTCTTCCTTGCCGGCGTACAGAAACCTTCATTGGACAATACTGAAGCACTATATTTTTTTCAACCCGTCATAAACGGTTGATCTCGGATATCCAAATAAACGAATTATTTCTGTTTCTAAGCACCCAGCACGAAGCCTTTCGATGATCGCGGATCGTCGATTATACTCTGCACTTGGTTTTAATATCGCAGCCATTTTGAGATTACGCGTGTTTATTAGAAACAGCACACTTTCTAGGATGCCAACCATGACTTCTGGCGGAAGCACGATGTGGCAGTAAATTTAAATTTAAATTTGTCCGGATTTTGGTGACGCACCCTGTATTTAATTATAAACAAATATATACAAATTATAAAATATTTAATCTTTTAAGATATTCAGATTTGAGAATTAATATTTTGTTTTTCATTTTTTTTGACGGATACTCTTGTTTCTGCAGTTTCGTTCGTTCCAAACGTGTCATTCTTCGCCGATTTTTCGAATGTGCCATTGTTCGCAGATTTTTCGTAACGTGCTATTGTTCTCAGACATTTTGAAACATGCCATCATTCGCAGACTTGTCGAAACATGACATCGTTTGTAAGGATCACTGATACAATGTTTCTTTATAATTTAACGTTATTGCTGATTAATTTGGCAAAAATAAAGTAACGTATCAACAAACAAAAACAGATATTTATATTTTTGTATATTGTTTTTTCCCACTTTAATAGTCTATTTGTCTTTTTATATCCCTTGATATTTTATTTGGTATATCAAACAGATGCTTTTAACTTCTCTCTTGTAATCATCCATCCTTACCCATCAGCTCGTTAATTCGAAACCATTGATCAAGCGCAAATTACTATTGCAGTTATAAAATAATCACAGGTAAATGCAGAAAATCAACAATCTACAACAACAAGTTTTTTAATATATATCAAATAACTTGTTCATAATTGTACACAATGTTTCTGAAATTTAATAAGAGTGATGCTGAACAAATTAAAATACAAACACATAATGAAGGTCCTTTAGATTATTTCTTTATTTGCTTATATATAGGGCGTTTTTTTAATTTGATATACTGAAATATCTCGAGAAATACACGTCGTACGAAAAAAATGTTTGAAATTGCAAGTTACCCTGTCACACTTATGGGTGTGGCATCTTAATAGAATCTCAAATAGAATACCTCCAATTTTTCTGCAGACTCTTTGTTAAAAAATAATAAAGTTTTATTTGAATCATTTTTGAAAAATATGATAATATTAAAAGTTACAAACAAAATAAAAAGTTAAAAATACAGTAGAAAATTATAAATAAAAACGCATGACGTTGGGACTAATATTTTTACAGAAAATTTGTTTTGAATAAAACAAATGTATTCATGAAAAAGTTTCATTTATTCATGAAACTTTTTATGTAAAATTACTACTCCCAACGTTATGAGCCTTTCCTATTGTATTGTTAACTTTTCGATTTGTTTATAACTTTTATAATTATCATATTTTTCGAAAATAAGTCGAGTAAAAGTTTAATAATTCTTAACAAGGAATCCCAAAATGCAGAAAGATTTGATGTTTCTATTTAATATTCTGGAGTTATCCCCCGCCTGTATCATAAGGGGTGAAAGCAGGGGCTGCTTAATTTAAGAAAAAAGAGAATGGCTCTTTTGAAAATATTATATGATACGTATTTCTCGAGATATTTCTGTATGTCAAGTTAAAAAAAGCACTGTGTATGTAATCTATTAATGATACAAAAGAATGCTGCATATTCTTCTTTGGGAACTTACATATAAAATAGTTGACGTGCACATAGACAATACAGTAAAATAAGAATTACTTTTTACATAAATTGTCTGTAAATGGTAACTAAATTAAATTTACAATCTAAACATTATATTTAGTTTACATCCAATAGAAAGCATAATATAGTAAATACCAGTCTATAAAAAAATAATAGTTTTTTAATTTACTTTGTACTCAATTATTAAAGATTACTTATATTGTAATGATATTGTTTACAATATTTTAAAGTAATATTAATAGCCTTTCAATGATAGATGATATAATTGAAATTCATATAAATAGTTATACAAATTTACAATAAGTATATGTAAATTTATAATATATATAAAATAAATTAGAATATGTTTTTTACGTAAAACATTTTGTGTAGAATGCTAAACTTATAATATATAATTGAATAAGAAAATATCATTTTTCCAATGAAAGAACAAAATATCCAGTGAAACACGGTAAAAAATAATTCGCTGGGATAGAACTGTTAGCTTGTTAACCTACTGCGCATTGTTATGCGCAGATATATCGCCAGAGTTGACAAGTGGTAATTCACGATTTAACACTCATTCACGAGTTAGCATTGAACTAAGTGCTGTCCTAGCACAGTTTGTGTTACCCAAGCGAATTAATTTTTCAAATGAAGAATTTAAAATACCAGTGATAGAAGTTTTTTAAATATATAATACAATATTGAAATAAAATGAAACAATCTGCTGAATAATATACAAATTATTTGTATATTTCAATTATTATTAAATATAAATTAATAATGTTTATATTTACATTATTCATTATGCAAAATAAACATATTTTTACATATATAAATTTGTTAACCTAACAATCAACGTTATATTGAAAACTGAAATACTTACTTGCATTTATAAATACAAATTTGAGATATAAAACATTTTCTTTTCAAAAACACATATACAGGGTGCATTCCGAAAGTAATGCAATTATTTTTTTTTTTAAAGTAAAAAAAAAATAATCTTCGTCCGTGACGAAGACCTCTCGCAAGGTCTTCGTCACGGCTGATTGGATCTCTTCTATAGACGAAAAACGGGTTCCTTTCAGGGCTGCCTTAATCCGAAGGAAGAAAAAGAAGTCTGCTGGGGCGACGTCAGGACTGTAGGGGGGGGGGGGGGACGCGGTTGGCCCCCGGTGTTTGGCCAGGAAC
>JABFPR010000077.1:0-17069 GCA_022817345.1 Neoscelio sp. ZL-2020
TTTGAAATTCATTATAACAGGTTTATACTTTTAGATAAATGCATTCACTCAGAGAAAAACTTATTACTTTTAAATATAGTATATTATGCTGCATAGTCATTTTTATCCTCATTTTATCGTCATTTTGCCCTAGGAAAAAAATAAGGCGCCATTTCTTCCCTGATCTAAAAAGACCAATGTTCCGCCCCCGAAAGAGAATAAAAATGGTGTATTTTCCGTGCACGTTATGAACAACACTGTTATTTGAAAAATATATTAGAATCAAAGAAAAACCCAGTACACCAAACGTGGGAATCAGTATTCACCCAATCATATCGGTTTAAAAATGTTTGATTAATAACTGCTTTACAATAGGCCGTAGACATCGTAATCTCATGAAGTCCCGTGATAAGCGGCCAATAATAGACTAATTTTTAACCCAATATTGGATGGCAAAATTGTACAAACGTTGAGTTAAAATACGAACACAGATGAAATGAATTTTGGGCAGTGGGAACCAATTATGATGAGTGATATTTGATCTTCTTGGTTAACTGGGAATATTTTCGTTTCAAATGCAGAAATGTGTTTAAAATGAATAATTTTCTTTATTTTTTATTATATATTTAATTCAAAAATATTTTTGTAATCAAATAAATATATAAAAGGTTTAAATACAAATGCTAAAATTTATTTATACAAATAGATTTTAATACGTATAAATATGTATATTCTCCGAGTGTAATAAATACAGGTTTGAACAGGAATACTTCAAGTTTCTAGTACAGCACCAACAGTATTTACTAGTTTTAAACCAGTAGATAATATTCCTAATATTATCTACTTAAATAATAATAATAATTCTTTCTTGAACCCTGTAGCTGCATTGATGCCTGACAAAAATGTCTGCAGAATTTGGATCATTGTCTGTAGGAACGTTTTAATTTTTATAAACTGTCAGAAAACAAATTTCAACTCATTAAGCTTAATGAGTTGAAATTTGTTGGAGAACGTTTTCGTATAATAAAATATATTTTCTATAAGCATTTGACGATGAATTCCTGGAATTCGTTTTCGAAGTACTTGAAAAACGCGTTCCAAGATTTCGTCGTCAGTTGCTTATATAAAATAGATTTGATTGTTTAACAATTTTCTCCCAAATGGTAAGCTTTTATTTATAGAGCCCGATTTTTTAAATTAAACTTTGTAAGAAATAAATGCCAAACACCCTAATCCGTGACAATAGACTTGACATTTCGCCTTAAGGTGGTAAAGCTCTCAGCTTTGCGTCGAGCTACCAACTTTAGTCTAGTTATTACCTCGGTACATAATATACTATTGTTATTAATTAAAAATTTATCGTACCGTAGTCTCAGAAATTCAAAATGTTAGTATGCACATCTCATAGACATCACTCTATGCAACTAGGATTAATTATATAGTAAACTTATAATTTAAAACTTATCATTATAATATGTAATTACTTTTCCTTATTGACCATAGTAAAATCCTCTGCATCAAAGAAAAACCGCATCGAAGAAAGGAATCAGAATGAAAGGAACGAAGGGAACGAAGGGACTGAAAGGGATGAAAATATTGAAACAATTGAATTAAATAAAGTTAATGAAGATACCGAAGTACTACCAAAAATTATAGCTGAAGCAGATGCGAATGGAAATGTATCTCTTAATGAGCAGTTTCTATAGATAATAATATATATTGTTCCTGTATGCGTTATTTTATTTAAAACGTAATTTATTTTACACATATATATATATAGTTTATTCAACATTTTGTAATTATAACATAAAATAAGTTATTTCCTTTTATTATTTCATGTAGAAACCTTCATTCAATTCAGATTCAATTCCAATAAATACATAGTAATTTTAAAACATTCAACAAGTATTTAAGGGGGGAGACCGCGTTAAAAATCAAGTATATGGAGGTTTTTGTTTATAATAATGATACTTCTATCTTATACGTAATTGTTGAAGGGGAATACAATGGCGCATTCGAAATTTTGAAAAAACATTTTTTTTATGGTGTTGTGCACCATACAATTTTTTTAAAATAAAAATGAAAAAAGTGATGCGTAGCGCTGTGGGGGACTAAATAAGGAGTTTGTTTGTAAATTTTCAAGACAATCCATGCATTGGTTGCAAAATTCTGTTACTTTTTGTTAAAGTCGAGGCGTTCGGCTCATAGATATTTTCGTATTTTTTCAGTAATATTACCTTTTATTTACTTTCTCATGTTTTTGGATATTTATAATTATTACTTATTCATATTATTTTGTATCGAATATTATACATATTATTCTGTATCGCATAAATTGAACATATACACAAGTATTTACAATGTATACATATGTGATATAATAAGTCCCTATTAATTAATGTTTAGTCATATAAATGTTACTAAAAAAAGTTATATTTATATTATGTGCATAATTAAGTTTAGATTATTTATATATATAAATTAGAATCCACCAGCGCTGTAAGATGGCCCTTCCTTTCTGCGATGCTTAGCTTCTGTTTTTGTTTGATTTATTCGTTTCGCAGACCTAATTTTTTGCTGAACTTCAGACCTTTTAGCATGGTAAGACTGCAATCTGCAGTTTTATATCTTTTCAAATATCAGCAAATATGCAGCAAATATCTTTTTCCTTCCCCATCTTCATCGTTTTCTGGCCTACTGATAGTCCACATTTCTGTTGTACTTTCATTATATATGAACATTATATTCTACTTCAATAATATCACCTTTTTCTGTTTTCATATTTACTATATCCCATCTTTTTTGTGCGAGTTCTTTAAAAACTGTTTTACGATTGCGACCCATACTTCCTCAATATTAAAATCACTTTATATCCGCAAAATAAATCACTGTATTTGTATATCAATTTCGTGAGAAATTAATCAGAACAAATAGATTGATTACATACACATAACCTGACAGTTTTACATTACCACTAAACAAAAGAACGATTAAACAAAAGAAGGAATTTCAGAAAAATAAATGTAGAACAGAATAGACTTTGTAATCCAAACAAGTGATTTTCTGTGTATTTTTACAATGAAAACGTGTTTGTTGATCATAATACACTGTTACTAAAATATAAATATTATCAGAAATATAAAAAAAAAGTAAATAAAACACTTTAAAAAAAAAAAATAAGCAAATATCTATCAGCCAAACGTCTCAACGTTTACAAAAAGTAACAGAATTTTGCAACCAATGTATGGATTGTCTTGAAAATTTACAAACGAACTTCTTATTTAGTCCCCCACAGCGCTAGGCATCGCGTTTTTCAAATTTTTATTTTAAAAAAATTTTATGGTGCACAACACTATTAAAAAAATGTTTTTTCGAAATTTCGAATGCGCCATTGTATTCCCCTTCAACAATTACGTATAAGATAGAAGTATCATTATTATAAACAAAAACCTCCGTGTACTTGATTTTTAGCGCGGTCTCCCCCCTTAAATTTATGAAAGTAATAAAATAATTTATAATAATTGCAAAATTTGTGATTTTCTGTGGAAAATTTAGTCCCATTGTTATTTTCAGTAACTTCCAATAGCTTTCATAACGTATATACATCTTATTGGGATTTTACAATAGCATTGTAATTGTAATTGTTGCACGGTTTTATTGGAAAGTTACAATAACTTGAGGAAATATACACAATAAAATCCAATAACTTTTTATTGTATTGGATTTTATTGATTTCCGAATGTTGGGATATTGCTTCTTTGGTAGCTTAATTCTAAAATCTAATTACTTCTCAAGTTGCTGAATTATCATACTTTATCCCATAGTCATTAGTCGCAGACGAGTATTTAATTATTTTCTTGACTGCATTGCAGTGCTCTCTACTGAAACTTATTGCAAATCTGCTGGCGTAGTTAACTGCAAAAGCTGTGTCAGGCCTGCTGACTACAGCAACAAACATTAGCGCACCAATTGCTAATCAATATGGGATATCGTAGATCTCACCTTCATTTGACGCAGATAACCTTACCTAAGTGTTAACTGTAATAGTAGACACTTTTGCATTCTCTATTTCAAATTTTTTCACCTAACGTTCGATTTAGTCCTTCTGGTAAATAATAATTAACAATTCCGATTTTACCTGATCAATTTGAAGACCAACAAAATTGTCCGGACTGCAAAGTCTCGCCTCAAAGTTTTCTTGTAGTAATTTCAGAAAATCTTCCAGTACTTCGTCGTTTTCACTAGTGATTAGACCATCGCCCACGTAGAGTGCGAGAAACATTTCTTGTCTACTTAATTTCTTCTTATACACACACTTGTCCGCACTGGACTGTTAAAATCTAAGATGTTTAAGAAATTCGTCAAATTTACGGTTCCAAGATCGAGATGCTTGCTTGAGTCCATAAATGGAGTTCTTTAGTTTGCCGCTAGAGCTAAAAGAAGACGAATCGAGTCATATCTCACAACGGGAGAAAAAGTCTCCTGATAGTCTCTTCCCACACTTTGATTAACACAGAGTCGTGCCTTGTAGCGCTGAGTCTTACCTTACGACTACATTGTGAGCTAAATGACCCACATTGATCCTATCAGATTAGCATTTGGGGGAAGCAAGAATAATTCCTATGTGTTGTTTTTGGCTAAGGCTGTCAATAATTTCTCGTTGATTGCATTAATCCAATTTTCAGCATCTGGATTCTCCAATGCTTCTCGATAGGTATTTGTCGTTTTCAACTATATTAGGGTCGAATCTGATGGGTCGTTTCAATTTATTGCGCCGCCGTAAATTGTGCATTTCTTCTTCGTTAGGCGTAGGTGCATCAGGTCGTTCCATTACATGAGCGTTGTCTTCGGGTTGTACTACCTCAAGTCCATCAGAATCTTCAATGGTGCCTATATCGATATGAGCAATGTTTCTCTCGGAATTACCATGCTTTGATCCTCGTTGAAAATAATATCTCGTGAAAACGTAATCTTCTTCGTAAGTGGGTCCAGGAGTCGGTAATTACTGTGGATATCGTCATACCCTACCGAGATCAATTTCTTTCCTTTTGGAGCAAGTTTATAGTGTTTTTCTTTTAGCATGAACAAACGCTTCGCTTTCGAATATTCTCACGTGTGCTAACGACGCTTTTCTCCTGGTCCATTGTTCGTATGGAGTCGAATTCTGTGCTTAAACACAGAATTGTGTTCTGTTGTACTCACCTAGTTTAGACAACTTTGGTTTAGATTCATGAAAAGGTATTTCCGAATACACATGCTTCACAATAGAATTTATCTAAATTATTCAAATTAATACTTTTCACAAATCCTTTTGTAATTATCTCCTTCAATTCTTGTTGATTGAGGTGTCCGAATCTTTCGTTCCAAACTTTCAGACTTTCACAGGCAGCAGAATTGGCTTCGTTTGCATTTACCGTTTGAAACGTCGTCTTGTAGAGGTTGTTGGAGGCACGAGTCTCATAAGCGACCATATTTTCATTGTTGTAGATTACCGCTGAAGCGTCTCTCTTGGTGATGATTCTTGCCTTTTTTCGTGACAACTCCTTCAGAGAAGAGATTTCTTTTTAATTCCGGAACTTGTAGAATATTGTATATGTTCCCATTTACCCAGTTGCCATCTGTCCATTTTTTAATACGAATGTTTCCTTTTAATTTTACCACGCCGTAATTGAATTAATTACACGTGTACCTAGCACCCCCACATTTTACATTTTAATTTACGTTAATTCCGGTTGAGCTAAAAAATTTTTATTTTGGTTTAAAATTAACTCATAATTGCTATGTAGTATTGATTTTATTATTATTCAATATTCCATAGGACTCTCTCTAACAAGAATCGAATTCAAATTTTTGTGATAACTTATACAGAGTTGTTTTGTAGTTAAAACATGGGAATTATAAAAGCTCATAATTAGCTCATAATTCCTGTATAATTATTTTTTCAATTTAGTAATAATTTAATAATTTGGGGTGCTACAATGACCATTGTGAGAGCACAATAGTCTCGGCTCAGCGCCCTGAGGGACACTGAGTGTACTCAGTGTACTTCTATCTCCTTATATATTATTATGTTATCATTATTATTATTATTAGCATTAGAAATAAAAAGAAAGGAGCACCATTGAAACTGCTGTTGCATCTCGTAATAAGCAAATACGCCGAAAAATATTATTACACAAACAACGGTTACAACAGTAAAATAAGACATATATAGAATGTAAAAAATACGAAACGTTGAAACGCAGTGGTATTTCTGCAATAGTATATTGTGTAAAAAGGGCGGTTAGTAGACGATTGTCAGCGAGTGTGAAATTGACAGCACGTTACTAAAGCGAACCGTAAACGAGCCGAATCTGAGTGTTGTCAATAACGTGAGGCGACAATCGCATTTCCTCCCTTGTTGCACACGATTGATATTCTAACAATTACACGGAAATAAAATACCAGCTATATAGAATATATATTTGATAAGAAATATGTTTTAGAATCGACAGATTCATAGGAACAAATACAAGTCAATATTCAATTGAATGAAATAAGTCAAAATTGCATTTCTTTAGAAAGACATTGTTCTACATGTATCAAGTGTACAAATAAGTTTCCGCCGTTTTTTATCAAAAATTGGGAATTTATTGTGAAAGAACAGAACCGAATGATTTATTCGAAGTATTGTCCATCGCTTGCCACTACTTTTTCCCATTTTTTTTTGTAATATACGGATACCGCGTCGGAAGAATGCTTCATCTTTTGAGGCTATCCACGAATCGATCCAATTTTTGGTTTCTTCATATGATGTGAAATGTTGCTCAGACCGGCCATTCGCCATCGATTGAAACAAGTGGAAATCAGAAGGAGCAATGTCTGGTGAATACTGCGGGTGAGGTAAAACTTCTCAATTGAGTGTTTCCAAATAGATTTTGATCGGCGCCGCAACATGTGGACGAACATTATCATGTAGGAGAATAACTTTGGCGTGTCTGGAGTAGTAGTGGGCGCGCTTTTCCTTGAGTCCTCGACTCAATCTCATCAATTGTTTTCGATATACAGGCCCAGTAATGGTTTCGTTCGGTTTGAGCAACTCATAATACACGACACCAAGCTGAACCCACCAAATACACAACAAGTATTTTCTTCCATGAATATTTGGCTTAGCTATAGAAGTTGATGCATGGCCAGGTGGTCCCAATGATTTCTTCCTTTTTGGATTATCTAAGTGGATCTATTTTTCATCACCAGTGACTATACGGTGTAGAAAACCCTTTCGTTTATTCCTGGCAAAGAGCTTTTCACATGTGAAAAATCGGCCTTCAACGTTTCTCGGCGTCAGTTCTTATTGAATGCAATAACCTTCGTTTTGAATCATTTCCAATGATTTCAACCGATGTGAAATTGCTTGTTGAGTCACTCCTAATGTAAGTACAAGTTCTTGTTGCGTTTGGCACGAATCTTGATCCAATAATGCTTCCAATTCGAAGTCTTCGTACATTTTCGGCCTTCCGCTACGTTCTTTGTGTTCGATGTCAAATTCACCGTTCATAAACTTTTAAAACCACTCACGACAACTTCTCTCACTTAAGGCAGTCTCACCATATGCTTATAAAAGCAATCGATACGTCTCAGCAGCAGATTTCTTCAAATTGAATAAGTAAATCAAAAGTAACCGCAAATGACACTTATTCGGCTCAAAACTCGACATTTTCGCACACAAAACAATATATGAAACTTATGTAAAATATCGATAATAGTTGAAGGTTATATAGTTGATTGATCATACATCTGACAAGTTTAACCATAACTTAATGGTAGCGCCAACTTTTGTCAAACGGCGGAAACTTATTTGTACGCCTGATAGTTTAAAATTTTAATTATAATATAAATTAATTAATATGAGAACACAGGTAATTTTAAGTGTACATTTGATAAGAAATATATTTTGGAAATGTCAGACGCATTGGTGTAATTATGATGTGATTGAAACTTTCATTGAATAAAATCTTCATTTCACGTTGAAAGACATTGTTCTACAAGTGGTTTAAAGTTGAAATTACAATCTGAAATTAGCAATAATAAAATTACCGCCTGTTTATAGTAAATATTGTATGAGAAGTGTTGCGTCAGGAAGACAATTTTCTACGAGTTGTTTTTAGTTTTAATTATAATCCGAAGTAAACATTAATAAAAGTACCGTATATTTAGAATTTATTTTAGACCTGAAATATATCGTCCGACCAACAAATTCATAGGAAAATTTTATGACGTTATTAAAACATTCGATGTACATGAAAATTGCGTTTCTTCAAAAAGACATATTTCTAGGAGTGTCTTCAAGTTGAAGTTATAATCTGAAGTAAATAGTATTAAAAAGTGACGGCTATGTTTAACATGAAATATATTTCAAACCGACTGATACATGAGAATATATAAAAATCTACATTGACAGGAACGAAATTCGACAAAATCACTTTTGTTAAAAAAACTCATTTGTCTATGTTTAATAAACGTTTAAAATTGGTATCTGATTGTAATAATATTGAATATCCCTGGTAAACTGAAGTTTAATAACAAATAAATTTTCGAAAAGACCGATTGATGGGAATAATTATAATAAATTATTTGTCAGGAAGACATACTCTAAAATCACCTTTCATGGTAAACTAATTTTTCAAAGTTATATACAAATTTAATATTACTAACTCAATTTCTTCCAAATTTAGTTAAATGTTGAAGGACACACTTATAAGAAATGATACTTAAACATTTTGTTATTATGGTTCTCCTTAACAAAATGAATTCATAATTGTTCATACCTTTTTTTTAATTTATTTATGTTAGCCTCATTGCTTCGAACTTCATCTCTCACGTCCAAATATTTTAATCTGAAATTATAAAGCATGACAAAAAGTATTTATTCTAATAAGTGCTTTAACGTTTAGCTTTCAGGGATGGGAAGCATATATACAGAGGCTTTTTGCGAGTCAAGTGGATTTTATTGAAATTTTTGGCATTGTAATGTGAAAGTATCTTCAGAAAATGATAATTGTACTCGAAACTTCGATAGTTGTAACTACCCTGCAAAATCTTCGGAGGAAGAAATTATCCAACGACAATGTATTGTCTGTGTGAAAGACGAGATTAAAATGCGATCGACTGCATTATGCCCTGATTTGGACGTACCTCTTTAGTAATAGTAATTTTTAATACATTTTAAATTTCGTCAATTTTTCGTCTTCTAACATCTGCGGCATTTAATTTGTAATATGTTTTCGCTTATATACTTTTTAATAAAGATAAGACTGTTTGTATTAAGGGACTAGAAATATAAACGTTGTTTTTCAAATGTCGATGAAAACTCTCCGCTCTATTTGATTTATTCGGCATTTATTAACCAGCATTTTTATCTCAGAATATGGAAGGAACAAACAATCATTTTCAATATATTATGTGCTCAATATATAATCACAGAGACTGGCATTTATGAAATTAAATAGATTAAAGCATCTTCTATTTTAACAACCGGTACATAAGGTAAACTAAAGAATAATTTAATCCATAACCCAATTTCCGTGTTTCGCATAGAAGAAGAAGACTATCCTAATTCTTAAATTTGCTGGTACCATAATTTTCCTTGAAAACAAAATTGTGAAATAATAGCTACAAAAATATTGTGCAACAAAATTATACTATATATGTATACCTAAATGCATGCGACAACATTTCAATATAATATATGGAAAATTACTGACATTGCTGTGTGTGTAGCTTTTTCGAAGTCCACCAATGTTATATCAGGAGATTAATTTATTTTAAACAGCGAAATAATGCAATTCCACATGCGTATATATACGTTTCTGTATGTTTTGAAGACAAAAAGCAGTATATAACCTGGTAGCACATAAAATACTTGTATTATCAATTTTCTTTAATTACTGTCACATAATTTTTGTAGGCCTGTGAGAAACGTCATCTTGAACTTTTCTTTTTTGGATCATTTCGCAAAATGTAATTTTGTAAGTACTGTTCAGTATTACTATCGTTAGCTTGTGAACTTGTAATTGTTAATATTTTAGTTATTTTATATGCTGTTTGAAGCGTTGATTTAGTTTCCTTTATTGTATACAGTCAAGATATTATACCACTTTTTGCAATCTTTACTAACTGTGACTCATTTCGACAAGTAATAGAAACTAAACACGATGCAAATATTGTGATAACGAAATGTCATGTCATCGTAATAAAAATTAGAAAGTAGTACAAGTGTGCAATAAGGCCATACCCTTGTGCGGAAGTGGTATATTTTTTGTGAGGAACCGGGCGACATTTCTGAGCGTTATTGACATGCTGATAAGACTCTATGTGCGCATGAGGTAGTCACACAATACAGCAAAAGATACCACTCATTCTTTTTTATACTGGAAGCATATTAGGCACAGGAGCAACGCAATATTTTTGTAGTTCAGCCCACTAACATGGACAAAAATGTTCAAGCATTAAATCTAAAAATGTCGAAACAAATGGGACGGTCCTGTACACGTTAATGACATTTTTTGTGTTAAATTATAATTTCCAATGTTATAAGCAGTTGTTTTTTTCATTTTTATTTGTTTTGTTTCATTTATATCTATTAAATGTACTATAATTTTCTAAAAACTACTGGAATAAAAGTGTATTATTTTAAATGAAGAATCCAAAACAAGAAAAAAATTGTTTATTTCCAAGTAAGATTCGGATGATACAGCTACCCTACCCAGAAGGAGGACACGAGGCGACGTATTTTTGTTGGCATTAGTAGTTATACTATGCCGGTTCTGGATAAAAAATCCTAACCTCAAAATGTTTGCGTCCGATGGCTAATGTCGCGACGTCTGGCATTATGGTCAATCATCGTGAGGGGGGTGGTGGCGTTGAAATAAGGGATTGTATATTTTTAATTAATGCGTTTAGTTATTTATTTATAAAAAGAATTAGTGTAATAATAATGAATGACAATGAAAAGTGAATGTTAATATAGAGAAATAAATGTATAATAACTATGATCATGAAAAACAATCCTACCCCCCAAATTGTTAATGTCACGAACTCAGATATCAGGTATTAGGGATGATTATTCATTGCATATAATTAGCATACATATGATCTAGAAAAAAGAAAGGATCGGAGTATTTTGCTATTGCACAATCCGATATTAAAACAATTGTGTTCCAATAAGCTGATTATAAAAACATTCGAATGACCTAGAAAACGTGAAATGTTCAAAGTTTGATATATAAAATTTTAAAGGTATGACATTAGCCAAATTCAATGGGATGACATTGGGCTGGGGGGACAGTGAAAGGTTCGTAATTTTAAAGGTTAAAGTCAAAACACTCGATGATGACGTTAGCAATTAGCTGTCATAAATCGGTTAATCAGATATCTTACAGTTTGGTGTATAAGTTATAATTTAAAGATAGAAACTACAGTTTCTCACTAAATATTAATTACTTTTCCTAATACAAGTCTCAACTCGTTTTATATTTATTTATTAGATATTCAAAACTCAGATCATTCACTTTTGACCTCAAAAATGAATTTTAAATCTTTCACTTTGGCATAAAAATGAATTTTCGAGCTGTTTTCGACCACGAATATCAAATTAATTGTCTAAATGTTAGGCATTATAATTTTGGCCGTTAAATGAATTTAATGATATGATAGTTGAAATTTGAAAATGCCACTAAGTTTGAATGTTCAAACCTGAATGTATTGAAGTGTGAAAGGTCTCTTACCTTTCACACTTGACCTAGAAATGCATTTTTTTATGATCGATTTTCGGCACCAATTGGGCACTTATTTAAGCTTTCCACTTTTAATCGTAGGAAAACTTATAAATCGGCTATCATAATATCAGATAATCGGATGTTACATTATCCGATATCTAGTCAGGTAAGTTTTAAATGTTATATTTTGACTTTGTGAAAGGATGACAAAACTGAATAGAAGTTTCAACAGGTATCTTTTCTTTCTATTCAAATATTATAGTAGGTGTCTTTTACTTTACAACATTTCAAACTTATTTAGGTATACAGGAACGGTTGTTTTGATAAGCATTTTTCATTTCATTTTGTTCCGGTGTTATTGTAGATATCAAACAGCCATTATTTTTGTTTAAAGTGAATGTAAGCTTCGTTCACTCATCTTAATTTCTCTCTTTAGTTAATTTTCAATGCAATAATTTTATTACACGAAAGGAAGTGTTTTGAATAAATTAAAAAGTTTTAATGACCACGTTAATTTTAATCATTTAGCATGTAATGTTGGAATCTGATTTTCAATAAAGAAAATGAAAAAGTTTCACGCATGCGCAATGAAATATATTATTTACTTATCTGAATACAAGTCTCAACTTGTTTTTGAATTTATATATATATTAGAAATTCAAAACTATTAACTTCAAAGTGAAAGATGAAAAAATTGCCTATTACAGTTAAATTCTAATATATATTGACATAGAAAGTTAATAACGTTGATAAGTAGTAATCTATATGTAACACAAGTTACAGAATATAAACTAACGATTTAGAAAATTATTACTAATTCAATTATATGATATCAAGCATGGTATGTATATTTTATATGCCAATACATCCAAATTTCAAGAAGTTTGACTGGAATTCTAATCAGGTGTTAAATGACTATACTCAAATTAATGTAACCTTATGTATAATGTTAAAAATTCATTAATTTATTGTATAAATCTTTGAATGAATGAAATATCAATAAACCAACTCAAGTATTTTCATAATTAATAAAATGTATCCCTCTCACTTAGCCTAATATTTGAATGTCAAATAGTCTGAAGATCAACATTGAACACTTTGAAACTTTTATAACATAGATACTTATGATATATACTTTTATACTAAGATATCAAATTATCTAATATTATGACACCTGATAAGTAGCATCTGAATATTATTTATATAGTTATATATCATATGCTTTAAATACTTCAAATTATATTAAAGAGACGTCCAAAATTTAATTTAAAATTTAAGGTAATTTTATGTTATTTTATTATCCGATGTTATGATGTCTTATGTGTAATGTCTAAATATTTTATTAAGATCAATTTCATTTGATTTTGGGTATCTTGATGTAATACAACCGGAATTATTAATGAAACTATAGTGTCATTCATATATCCATTTTTCATAACAAAAGTCCAAACTGATATCTGTATATATTTAATTTAAAACCATGCTTCATTATCAAATCGTAGAAGAAAGATATATGAGACGACAAACCTTCTGTTTACCTAACACGGAAGGCGAACTTTCCCTTTCGCTAAAGACAAATTTTCGACCTGATATATCCGAAATCAGCTATCACATCGAAATAGAATAAAATGATGATGTAATTGCATATTATTGTATTAAATATGTATTTGAAGTCGAGTAATAGCATTGAAAAGATATTAGCTGAAACTTTTTCTTGATAGATAACTTAAAATTACAATCTACGAATGCCTGCTGTAACATTGAACCAATTGGAAAGGTCTAAGTCGAAGTAATTAATAATCACTTTAAGATTTAGGCTGGTGAATGATAAATAAAAACATGAGATTTTGAATGCGGAAATGTTGATATTTAGGTTTCATTGAATGTCCTTATATAGAAATATTCTATTGCAGAAAATTAAATAAATATCAATAACACTAGTTTACAGTGGATAATCAGTTTATTTTTTTGATTAGTTGTGTTTTGAAATTCAAAATCCGCGCCTTTTTTCTTTGTTCCATTGTTTTTTTTGTCACGTGATTTGGTTTGTAACTGTTTTGTCGACAGTAGCGACTCTCTGGGAAGTCAGTAGGCTTTCGACCACCGACCATGTAAGCGTGATTTGATTATCAATAAAATATTGTTATTTTTGAAGTTTTGGATTATTTGTTAACGCCTGTGAAGATAAAAAAAAGTGGTCTTGCAGACTTTAATTAGTCTGCAAGAAGCATAAACGCGACAAATTTACGTGGGCATAGGAAAGGTGCATTGTCACGAGATTTTTGGTCGTTAAATAACCATATAGTATGAAACTCAATTGTTTGTATACGAAATATTTACATTAAAAATTATAATGTTTAATGTAATACATATATCTAATACATTTGATTCTTTCGTTTACCTATTAAATTATCAATTTACAGGAATCTGCTTACGTGATATAATCATAGTTCACTGATGACGTCATCATTTAGTCTTTGAAATTAGCTAAAGTTATATATATATATATATATATATATATATATATATATATCTATATATAAAGATTCGATGTTTAATACATACATATATATATATATATGTATTGAACATCGAATCTTTCACTTGCCTAGGTCATTCCCAATATTTTTATATTCAGGTAATTAGGACTCATTTAGATATCAACGTAGTTCCTAATACCTGATCAAATTTGTGACATTGAAAGCGGCAGCTAAACCTTTTACTTTTACCTGAATAATTTAAATATTTTTATCATTCAACCATATGTACATGCGCGAAATTTCGAATGCTGAAATGTTGAAATTTAGTTATTTGTAATTTTCATACCAATATATATGCAATAAATATATTGCTTTATTTAAGTAAATATTAATGTCTACATGAATTTAACTATGAAGCTTGAAGTCCACGTTCAAATCTATAATTTAATGTCAAATTTACCTAATACGTATGTTTTTTTCATTAAACTATTAAAATCATAATAATTTAACTTTTGTATATCAAACTCCCTATATAAAACATAAAACTCTTAGGCATCCGATTATGGTGAACATCATCATTCAATCTCTTGAATTAGGCTAATGCCTAATAATTAATAGTCTTCTTGTAATAATAATTGATTAATTAACTATCTGGTTTAAAACTGTTTACGCATCAGATCTAACGTCACATATTTAACAAAAACTTCAATGTTTCATACAGCGGTGTATGTCTCTCACAGGTTTATTTTATATTTGAACTTGCTGTTCAATCATGTAAAAAATATATTATACGTACCTTCTGTCAAAAAAGTACCGGGTAATCCTCATTTAAAAAGCCCGCGTACAATATTTTTCAACTTTTTTTCTGCCATAAGTTGGCAGCACTGTATTGAGTTATTATGGGTAATATGGGCATTACCAGTCGAATAGTTTGTTTACATCAGTTTATTGAATCAATACATCTCAGTAGTGCGACTCGATTTTCACAATGAACGAAAGTGTTGAACAAAGAGTGGATCTTAAATATTGTATTGCAAACGGAATTTCGTGTGCCGACTCGCTAAAAATGTTACTCAAAGCTTATGGTGAATCTGTCTTATCGAAAAACCGGGCCTATGAGTGGTACAAAGCGTTCAAGGAGGGCCGAGAGATCGTCGAAGACCAGCCTCGTTCCGGACGACCTTCGACCACTTCAACCGATGAAAACATCGTAAAAGTGCAGGAAATTGTGCTCGCTAATCACCATTCCAGTTTAAGAGAGATATCACATAACCTCAACATCTCTCACGAGTCCGTTCGTTCAATTTCGGTAGATAATTTTGGCACGTGACGCGTTGCCGCTCGGCTCGTGCCAAAAGAACTGAATTTTCTGCAAAAAGAATTCCGTAAACAGGTCTCTTTAGACAGGCTAGATCGTATCAATTCTGATCCCATATTTATGGAATGTATCATAACTGGTGATGAGACGTGAGTATATGAGTTTGATATGCAAACAAATCAGCAAGCATCAGAATGGAGGACAAGAAATGAACCGAAACCAAAAAAAAACCACGTCAAAGTCGCTCAAAAGTCAAGGTGATGCTCATCGTCATCATTGATATTCGTGGATTGGTGCACCATGAATTCGTTCCGGAAGGACAGAGAGTCGATAAAGAATATTATTTGGCCGTTATGAAGCGTTTGCGTGAGAAAATCCGTCAGAAACGACCAGAAATATGGAATAACAATTCGTGGATTCTGCACGACGACAACGCACTGTCGCATAGAGCTACAATTGTGACCGCATTTAAGGCAAAAAATGCAACAAATATCATCGAACAACTACCATACTCACCGGATTTAGCCCCGTGTGAGTTCTTTTTGTTCCAGAAACTAAAATTGCCGCTCCGTGGTACCCCTTTTGAATAGATTGAAGTCATAAAACAAAAATCGTGGGAGCAACTTAAGGGGTTATATACACCTGCAAGGCGAAAATAAAGGCATATTTTGAGAATTTTTTATCCGGAAGTAAGCAACGTTTTCGAAATCTGTTTTCACTCATTTATTCTGTGTATATTCTAATATAAAAATCAATTTTTTAATATCGAAAATGTAGTTTTGATGCTCCACCCGGGCGCTCTCAGGAGATGGTGTTTCTGAAAACACGTTTGGCGGTGACAGTTCTCCAGGCCAGAGATATTATCTGAAATAAAAAATTCCAGTTGGACTTAACTTTTTATACTAAAAACTAGTCCTTAATCGAAGAATTAGACAAAAAAAATTTTTTTGACAAAATGGCGAACTTGCAAAGTCGAGGTAGCTGTTTTTCACCCTAAAAATCACACTCAATCAGCTCGCTAAAATCGAATGTTAATAGAAGGCAAAAAGCGAACGATTAAGGACTAGAGAATTTATTTCTGAACATTGTGGCAAAAAATCAGCTCAATCGAGTGAATAGATGCCGAGAAATCGCTGTCACCGACTTTGAAAACATGTTTTCGAGATAATCGCTGTTAAAGTTTTAAGTTTTGCTCACACTATTATAAATGAATAATTATTGCTACTTACACGGAATCATCGATCCCTGGGCCATAAGATACTCCTTCCACATCGAGAACAGCTTCCAGAACCTTAATTTTTTCTTGTCTCCGAAGTATTCTGGCCTCCCGCGTGTTCAGCTGTGCTCGCCGCTCAGCGATCTCGATGCGACTTTTGTCTTCTTTGTTAATGTACGCATGCATATTGCGACCACAACTAATTCCCATTGTCTCAAAAATCTTCAGAAGCACTGCATGACCCTCATTGAACATTACAGAAGCCGTGTACGCTGCCATTTCAACGATAACGCTGCCAGACGAAATGATTTTTGGACTGA
>JABFPR010000078.1:2016-14933 GCA_022817345.1 Neoscelio sp. ZL-2020
AAATTATTTAACTAACTATCAATGTCATATATATCCATTTTTCATAACGAAAAATAAAAACTGACACCTGGATATGTTTATTTTAATAACATGCTTCATTATCAATTCTGAGAAAAAAGATATTTGTAACGAGCGACCTTCTGTATACTTAACATGAAAGGTGAACTTTTTCATTCGTTATGGACAAATTTTGCCCTGATATATCTGAAAACAGCTAACACATTGAGATAGAATAAAATGATGATGCAATTGTCTAATATTATAAGAAATACGTATTTGAAGTCAAATATTAGTATTGAAAAAATATTAGCTAAAACTTCTTCTTGGTACACAACAGAAGATTAAAATGAATGAATGCCTGCTGCAACATTGACCAAAATGAAAAGGTCTAAGTCGAAGTAATTAATAATCGTTTAAAGATTTAGGCTGATGAATGATAAATAAAAACTTGACATTTTGGATGCAGAAATAATGAAATTTAAATTTCATTGAATGTTGTTATATGGAAATATTATATTGCAGAAAATTAAACACATACAAATAATATTAAGTTTATAGTATGAAACTCAGTAGTTTGTATATATAAAATGTATACATTAAAAATATAATGTTAAATGTAATATATATAATTTACATTCGATTCTTTCATTTAACTATTAAATTATCAATATATGAGTATCTGATTACGTGATATTATAATAGCACATAGATGACGTAATCATTTAGTGAATGTATTCAAATGAATTTATATATATCATACTTCAAAACTTTCACTTTCCTAGGCCATTCCCAATGTTTATATATTCAGTTAATTATGATGCAATTAGATATCAAAATAGTTCCTAATACTCGATCAAATTTGTGACATAATATAATGTTAAATGTGTCTAATATTTACGAAGTTTCATTAAACTATTAAAATCATGATAATTTAAATATTGTATATCATACTCCCGGGTATCTGATTATAAAACATCAAACTCTTAGACTTCTGATTATAGCCAATATCATCATTAAGTATCTTGAATTAGGCTAATGACTAATCATTGAAACCCTTGTTCAATCATTTAAATGATATGTTATACGTATATTTTTAATAGCTTTTTAATGAATATCAAATGCTAAAGCAACTGATTATGGGTGACGCCAACATTCAATGTCTTAAATTTGGCTAAGCCTAATCATTAATAGCCTTCTAGTAATTATAATTGATTAATTAATTATCTTGCTTCAGATTGTTTATACATTAGATATAACGTTAATTAATCTTCATTAAGAAAGTTTTGGTTTCTATGTCAATACATATTAGAATTTAACTATGAGAAGCAATTTTTTCGACTTTGACTCTGCAGATAATAGTGTACACATCAAATTTTTAAATTCAAAACGAGTTGAGATTTCTATTAGGAAAAGTAAATAATATTTAGTGAGAAGCCGTGGTTATCTATAGTGGTCTATCTTTAATTTATAACGTTAACTACTGAAGATAAATCTATATGGTATTAAAACATTAGCTATAACTTTTCTTAATTTATTCAAAAACACTTCCTTTCGCCTAGTTAAATTATAGCATTGAAAACACTTCTTGCTACCTAACTAGAGATTAAGATGAGTGAACGAAGGTCCCTTCAATTTACCAAAATACTGTTTATTTGATACCTGCAATAACATTGAAATAAAATGAAATGAATGATGCTTGTCAAAACAACTGTTCCTCTCTACCTAATTAAACGTTTGAAATATAAAAGACACCTGTTATAACATTGGTATAGAAAGAAAAGATACCTATTAAACCTTGTATTCACATTTGTCGTCCTTTCACATAGTCAAATTATAACATTGAAATCTTACTTGACTAATGATTAAAAAGTGTGATTGAAGGTCACTTTCAACATTAAAACTCATAATGAAATATTATGATTCCTGATTGAATTTGGTTAATGATATATATTAAACTTTGAAAATTATAATTTAATGTTAAACTTAATATATATATCTAATAAATTTTCGAATCTTTTTCTTATACACCAAACTTTAAGATATCTGATAATGGGTGACGTCATCATTCAATCTCTCGAATTTGGCTAATGCCTAATAGCCTATATTATCATTATTTGTAATAATAAAAAATTGATTAATTAATTATTTGGTTTCAGATTGTTTACGCCTTAGATCTAACGTTATATTTTTTATCGAAAACTATAATGTTTCCTACAGCGGTGTATGTATCTCACAGGTTCATTTTTATTTGAAATCATATGTTCAATCATATAAATGATATTTTATACGTATGTTTTTAATAGCCTTTTATGCTCAACATCAAAACTCTAAGGCAATCGATAATTAATATTCAGTAAGAAAGTTTTGGTTTCTATAGCAATACATATATGTATTTTACTATGAGAAGCAATTTCACTCTTAAGATAATAGTGTACATATCAAATTTTTAAATTCATACGAGTTGAGATTTGTATTAGGAGAAGTAATTAATATTTAGTGAACTAATAAGATAAACAAGGATACAATGATGGATCGATCTACTTTGTTAGCAGGTTCTCTCTGTCTCTTTCTCTCTCTCGCTCGTATGCTCTTTTAAATGACACTTGTTATAAAATAAACAATGTTATTATAAGTGATCATATCATCTCACATCATATGAAATCGAAAACTCAGCTCCTTTCACTTTTTTATTATTATTATATGGTAAAATACATTAAAACTAAATGATTAATTATTTATGATAATTAATGTCAATAAATTATCATCCCACATACTTGACTATTGATATCATTATAATGACAATCAGACACTACAAATTTTGAGGTTAGGATTTTTGGTCCAGAACCAGCATAGATTAACTACTGGTACGAACATGGCCGTATTTACATTCAATGATGGCTTAGCCAGTCAAATCAAGATCATTGATATTTTGGGAATAAAATTCGGCTCTAACTGTTACGAGTTCTGGACATACGTCGAAACGAGACATCTCGAAATTTCGGACAGAACATTGACGGAAGCTACGAAAGTAGCATGCATTTTCCTGAAGTCCGCCAGAAAGGAGGAACAAGAAGTAGCGAATTTAAATGTATTTTTCGGAGAAACCGTATTTTTCAAATTAGGCGGAAACTCTTACACACGTCAATGAATTAGCATGAGGTTTGTACAATATTTAGGAAATACTTTTTCCTATCGCAGTACATAGGATCTTTTTTATCATTGATAGTCTTTTCTTAAACAATTTTATGTTCAAGTCTACCTAAAATGTTAACACTTCTATTCAACTACGCGACATTATTTCAAAAATTAATATTTTTTAATTTGGATCTGTACTTCTATAACATATCCATTATAGAATATAATAATTTTTCCTTTTTTTCCAGGTTATTTTTTGGATGAGCCCTGTTTCTGCCCGTCAGACGCTACACCAGAGAAGACCTTCAACTTTTACTTAAATTGACGTTATTTATAATTAAAACAATGTTAACTACTTTAATAAAGTGCCTGCTCTGACAGAATATAGTTATTATCATTGTATTGGAAGACGTTACTTATAAGTGGATAAGAAATTAATAAAATGTGACTTGAATAAAGCATTAAAAATTAGACAATAGATTCTTCAAAGTTAGTAAAAAACATATATTGAAGATTTAGATAACGTAAATGATTTATAAGCCTATTATTAAAGGACCGCGTGTTGTTGTCAATATTTACAGACTACTTTCGTCGAATGTTACATGTTCGTTAAACGAAGCATAAATGTCTGTTATCTTGAAACCGCCAGACGTGCAACATCCAGTTTTACAAAATTGAATTCATTGACGACTGACATGATTACCACTCACGTGCATCTGTCAAATGTTTCAAGGACACAAGTTCTTGCTGTGGGCTTACAAAATTGCAATGACGAAATATGAATGCCAGTAATTTACATCTTGAAGCAATTTTGGAACGGTGTTCATTTATATCTCGAGGAATGGGATACCTTGAACTGATTAATTAAACGTATTGACTATTATTTCAAAAGATATTCAAATACCGGAATGGTTTGTAAATACAACGTAATTGTAACATTGCGTTTGGAACCTGATACTAGGAAAAGGTTATTCAAATTCAAAATAACAAGCAATGTATGTATTTATTAAACATTTGTTATTTAGCAGAGTTGACATTTTCATATTAATATGAAACTATGTTACAATTGTGTCACCGTCGATAAAACATTATATTGTAAAGTTACAAGAAGTGTCATTTCGAGGACTGGAGCGTCTGAAGACATGCATTTCAACATGTTTCAATGTACTATAGGACTACAAAAGAAGCTATTAATAACTATTGAGAAAAAATGTGTATAGGTTTGAGAAATATACTTCTTTAAATGAATCGTTATAATACGAATTCGAAAATATGTGAAATATACATATGTTTCCATTCATCTGTATACAAAAGTGACTAAATTTGATATATCATTCAATCAAAAGTGTAATAATATTCATTACAATAATTTATAAAATGATTATCTGTAAATAAAGAATATTACATTTAATGGCGTTATATTATCTTTAAAAATTCTCTTGCATGCTATACATGGTGAGTTACGTAAATAATGCGATCAATTTTTTCCTGACGCGACGATATACCGCAGCGCTTTCTAACCAGCTGGACTAGGTGGAGGGTGGCGTTAGCTTCAAAATGCGCCCGGTCTCAGTCGCCTCCGAGCTGCCGGAGAGTCAGGACGTGTGTTCTAATAAACCGCGTTTTGAGGTTACGTAACACGGCGCAATGGATCGTTTTGTGGAACAACGTTACGCAATCAAATTTTGCGTGAAACTTGGGAAGTCCGCCACCGAAACTTTTCCTTTAATTTAGTAAGCTTTTGGGAGTGATTGCTTATCCAAGTCACACATTCTCCAATGGCACAAGTCGTTCAAGAAGGGCCGAGAGTAGGTAGCCGACAAACCCTGCAGTGGACGTCCATCAACCACCCGAATCGACGAAAATGTGACTCGTGTGAGAGATTGCTGGAATTTAGACCTACCGGGACGACCATGAACGCAGCTTTCTACTTGGAAGTGTTTAACAGACTGAAAAGGAGGGTCGCGTGCTGCCGAAGTGACATCAAGGACGCGTGGAAACTTCATCACGACAACGCGCCAAGCCACAGAATCTTCATTGTCAACGGTTTCCTGACCTGGATCCACACGCCATTGCTTCCTTAGCCTCTCTATAGTCCTGACCTGGCTCTCCCAGACTTTTTTTGTGTCCTCGCTTAAAAGGATGCCTGAATGTGAAACATTGGGACACGATTGAAAACATCAAGGTTCATGTCACATCGGCTCTGAAGGAAATACCGGAGAAGGCCTTCTAGTGTAACTTCCAAGCCTGGAAACAACACCTTCAGAAGTGTATCGATGCAGGAGGGTGCTACTTCGAAAATCTTTGACTAATTGTACGAATATAGTCAATAAATGATTTTTTATGATTGTGGTCACATTACATATAAAACGCACATTGTATTTATAATTTATACTTCGTATTTTCATCTTAAGTATTAATAAAAATTGACTATTACAATATTTTACAGTCATTCATACCTGAAAATGGACGTTGTTAGTACAAGGCTTGATTCGTCATCGCAATAAGTTTGTAGCCTACATCACATTATCAGTTATAAAGTGTAGACGAATATTATAATAATATTTGTATTACATATAACCTTAAAACAAATACGTGCTCAAAATATTATGCGTAGAGTATATTCTATTTTCTTAAATTCATTCCATACTATACATTTATTATGTTAAAATTAACGCTAGTTATTATTTTGGTATTTAAGAATTAGGTTATTGTCAGCCTCAGTAACACGATACCATAGAATTAGCGAATCTGCGTTTTACTCTGTCCTATGAGGAAGACTTGCTCAAGGAGAACACTGGCGATGGTTTAGCTGCATTTATCAAAAGAGAGAAGGCAGCGAGAAAGAACGACATTCATGTATCACTGAAGATTTCGGCGAGTGATACGTGCGCTCGACAACACAGTCTAATTAGCGTACGATTTCGTTTCAGCGAATGTAGACGATCAGTTAGCTCGTTGACTTGGCAATTTTTATTGCCAGACAACGCGTTCATTTCCTGACACTCGTATTTATCGTTATTAAAGAAATATACGTCATTTTGAGCAGTAGATAATTTTGTATATATATACATTGATAATATAATTTTTTAATAATCATGGTCATGAGGTTTGTTTAGACGATCAAAACACACATTTCTTTTTATCGCAAAATCTGCTTTCCTGATGCAGAAAGTGCGACAAGATGATTGCAGATCATATGTAAAATATGTATATATTATTATATAAATAAATATTATTTAACTAAGTTACATTACGAGTTCGAATCAGTCAAATCGATTTTTTATATAAAAGCATGGTTACGTAACATTATTACACGTTTATTTAACGTTAATTCTTCAACATTTGCTTAACGTTTAATACAAGTTCTACGAACATTCATTGATCGTTTAATTGTTCTTCAATATATTCTCTATAAACCTTCCTGAATCCATTTTTCAGTGGATATTTCGAGATATTTCGCGACCGATTTTTATTTTGTTGTGAAAACAATCAGGTACCACCTTCGCCGGGTGGCGCAGTCGTTTTTATCGCTAAATATGCATTCACTCCTGTTGCAGAAAGATTGGCAGGATGATTGTTGATCATGTTCACAAAATATCTTTTTTTATTTTTAATATATATATTAGGGTGTCCCAAGACACAAGGAAGATTTTTTTTCGCGAAATCAAATACGCATACCCTCTGTTTTTATTCTGTTTGACCTTAATAACTCACATAATAAATATTATTGCGATTGAATTATGATAACACGTGCCGACTCGATGCCAAACATGAGATATGAAAATTTTTACTGAGTTAGTATGGACGGATTCTAGAACTTAATGTTTAGTTGGTAAATAAAACACCAATATGCCCAAATCGTGTTTATTTACAAGTAGTAGTAATACTTTATTGCAAATTTTTTTGCCATATGTGGCTTACAATTTGTCCATTTATGGTCCGGACTGACCTTACAAAATCTGTTTTTTTTTCTCATACACACTCGCTTACACATTCATACTCGCTAATTGCACGCCGTTCAACTTCCAACGCATGACGCAAGACGAGAGAGGACCTCCGATCGCAGTGTGCACCGTTCACTCTCATTCTTGCACTTATTCCGATTTATTCTTTACCTCTATTTATCATTTCTTTTCTTTTCTTCAAAATTCCAGTCATCCATCCGAAACCCTTTCCTTCTTCACTGAAAGCCTCCTTGACATTTCTCACTACCTTATCCACCTTTTCACATGTGTACACCTGATGCTCCACTCTTTCAATCTCCTTTTCACACAGCCTACAGATTCTATTTCTTTTCACTTCCCAAAATTTACTCTCTCTCTCCATTTGCATCCACACTTCATTCTCGCTATCATTTTCACCTTTTTTTTCTCTATCTTTCTTTCCATTCCTCAGTCCTAATTCTCTCAAACCATCTATTATATTTTGACCTATATATTATTTACCAACGTTTCCTGGACTTGAATCTCCAAGACCCTGCTAGCTAGCTCTTCTGACATTTCAATTCCCTCCCTCCATTTCATTTTAATCCCCTCTGTTGACCACCGACACCTTCTGATGTATTCTTCTCTTTCTTCAATACCTCTATCTCCTAGTTTATCTTTTCCTCCCGTCTCTTCACAATATTAAAAAAAATCCTTTCCCTTCCACTTCTCACTTTCTCCTAAAACTTAAAAGCCCTCTTTCCCGCCAAAACCCTCATTTTATTTATCTTAAGTTCGTCCCTTACTATGTATCCAGGAGTTACCCTATCCACCCCCAACGTCCACCTTCCAAACATCTCTTGAATCCTTTTTATTTACTCCCGCTCTTTCTACCACCATATCTATGCCCCATATAATAAGATGCTCCCTATAATGCTATTAAATAGCATCCATCCCCACTTTATCTCTCCTCCAAATTTCCTTCCCCATAGACTCCATATTAACCCCTTCGCCCGTAACGCTTTTTTCGCACTTTCTCTAACGTAATCTTGAACCCCATTATTCCTAACAAATTTTAACCCAGGTAGCTGACGCTTGACTTCTCTTCAATTCTTTCTTCTCCCCACTTCCATTCTCTTTTTTTGCCTTTCTCTGCCTCCTCCTCTACTTAATATTAACATCTTTGTTTTGTCTACTTTAACTATCAACTTTTTGGTCTCAAAATATTTCCCACCTGTCTTCATCTACTCTCTCATTTCCCCCTCTTCTTTCGCCAGTAGTACAATATCATCTGCGTAGGCAGATTCCTACAACCTACTACAAATCACCCATTATGTCTCGCTTTTAATTCATTTTCCAGATCTGTCACATAAATGTTAAATAGGGTTGGACTGAGTGGGCAGCCCTGTTTAACTCCTTTTTTGATCCAGAATTTTTCTGATTATTCTCTCCCTGCTCTCACCTTGCATTTTGTTTCGCTATATAATATTTTAACCCTTTCTATAAGCCACCTACTTACACCGATCTTTTCCGTTGCCTTCCATAACACCTCTCTGTCTAGATTGTCAAACGCCACTTTCAGTTCCAGATAAAGCTCGTATACTTTCTCCCCTCTCTTCCTAATATTTTTATCTACTGCATACCTTAATATATATAAATATTATCCACGCATCCCCATCTCTTTCTAAACCCCGCTTGTGATTCACCCCATCCTTATTTTACCTCAACCTCTTTTATTATCTTGTCATTGAAGATCCCCGCATAGATTTTATATGACGTGCAGGTTAATGTTATACCTCTATAATTATTAGGATATTTTCCATTTCCTTTTGTTATTATTGGTATTTCATCACTCAATTCGTTCGTAGGATGACTAATAAAACAACAACGTTTAGGCAAAATTCGACTTTATTCATTAACGTAGTCTCCTTCAAGATTCATACATTCATTCTGACGCTTTTCTAACAATTCGATGCTTTTGTGGAGAATGATTTATCTTTGGTCTCAAAATAGGCTTCAGTTTCAGCAATCACTTCTTCATTGGAGTAAAATCTCTTCCCCTGGAGTATTCTTTTTAGGTTTGCAAACAGGTAGTAATAATTGGATGGGGAAGGAATTCAAAGTGCAATTCGTGCAATTTTGCCATTGTTGCGATTGACTTGTGACACGTTGCATTGTTTTGGTGAAAGAGAACTTTTTTCTTTTTCATTTGGGGTCGTTTTCACATAATTTCTTCCTTCAAACGCACCAATAACGCCAAATAATATTCGCTATTAATGGTTCTTCCTTTCACAAGGTAATTAATAAATAAAATATCGTGAGCATTACAAAATACAGAGGCCAAAACCTTATCAGCTGACATTTGCGTTTTTGGTCTCTTTGGGCAGCTTTCGCCAGTTGCTGTCCACTCAGCTGACTGCCGTTTTGACTTTTGAGTGTGATGGATCCATGTTTCATCCATTGTCACATACCGCATAAAAAAATCCTTTTTATTGCGCTGAAACAGTTCCAAACAGCGCTCTGAATCGTCGACGCGTTGTAGTTTTTGATCAACTGTGACCAAACGCGGTACCCACTTCGAACAGAGCTTTCTCATAGAGAAATGTTCATGCAGTATGGTGAATACGCTGCCTTCTCATATCTTTAACTTGACAGCTATCTCACGCAACTTCAATTTACGATCGGCCAAAACTATTTTGTGGACTTTTATATGTTTTCAAGAATAACTACCGAATTTGGGCGACCAGAGCGTCTAGCATCTTCGGCGTTTGTACGACCGCGTCTAAAACTGCCAGAACTTGTCAATTAGAGGGCAGTTTTGAACTATTTATTTGAAGTTTTACGCCCCCTATTAAAAATATACCCTTTTCAGAACTACGTAATTCCAATGATATGTTGACTGATTGGAAGTAATACGTTTACTAACAAAATAACAAGTGATTACAAACACATCGACGCGTTAGCTCACGTTTGCCTTACTTAGCAAGGACTAGCATGCTTCAATACAAGTCGGCACGAATTGCCGAGATCCTACTTTTATGAAATTTTATTTACAATTGTTTTGACATCGTATAAATAAATTAAGAGGGTACGCGTTCAAAAAATACGACTTCAATTTTTTTGGGACACCCTAACATATATATGTATATATATAATGATAATAAAATTAAAAAATAATTTTAAAAATCTAAAAAAACACTAACCAATCTCTGTGATTGGAGGTGATGATGATATTTTTTAATAATAATGGTCATGAGGTTTGTGTAAAAGAGCAAAATACACATGTCTCTCTGACATGTTAAATGATTCATATTTGGCATGTATAAAGAAATCGGGGCCGCGATATTTAGCAACCGATTTGTATTTTGTTACGATAACGATCATCTACCACCCTCGGCGAGTGGCACAGTCGTTTTTATCACTAAATCTGCTTTCACTCCTGTTGAAGAGGAAGTGAGGAAGGGTGAATGCAGATCATGTGTGACATATAAAAAATATCCCGATCTATTTTCTTCTTTTATAATTTTCACAACTCCTACTATTATAAAATACAGTTGATTGATTCGTGTAATACCAGTCTATCCACTATCTGTCGATACATACGGATTTTTGAGAAAATGCAAATTATTTATTTACATCTTTACTTAAAACGTATTACATATAAACAAAAATCAAAACGTATCATAAGTTTATATATTGATGACAGTATTTTCTTGAAAGATGACGCAAAAAAGAGAGTACTTTGACTGTGGAGCGTTGGAGGGAGGTTTAAATCAATATACATATTACAAGATACACACACCCCTGCGCAAACTTATATATGTCATTGGGTTAATTATATAAGTTATGTACACGTAGTTTTGCGTTAAATTAAAAATAATTTGAATATAAATGTTGAAATGTATTTATTTATATCGTCTGATATACTTATGAGTCGTTATCCACTGTTACACTTATGATTCTATATAGAGTCACTCGGGGTAATTGTGACGGAAAAACACAAAGTTGAAGTTTAAAATTATCCCTTTTATTAAATTATCAATATTTTTTATTATTTTTTTTAGAATGACTAATTTTAAGCTTTGTTAACTGTAAAGTCGGTTAAGTGAAATTTCTTTGAATTTTTAAACAGGAAGATAAATTGTAACATGGTTTAAAGCCACAAATTACCTTACGTAATGTGTGACGGTGTATGGGGTAATTGTGATTTAAATAATTATGTAGTTAGTAATGAATTTATTCAGTACAAATTAACCTGCAAACATTACATAATGCGATTTCTAATATTACACTGTGTATATAACGTATTTTATAACAAGTATTAAGCATCTTTTATAATCTTTGAAGTTTAAATCACGTAGAATCAAAGTCATTTAAAATCACATTATTATAGATACTAAAATTATCTTATAACCATAATATAATTAAGCAACAATTGAAAAAAAAAGTTTTAAAATCACAATTAGACTTTGGGTTTTCTGCCACGTTTTTGACCTTTCTTTCCTTTCGTTTCTGTATTGTTCTCCTTCTCAACTTTAATTTTTTTAGCATTTCTTAATTGTTTGTTAGCCTTATCATTTTTTAATTTAGAAAGGTATTCTTCTTTTGTAATTGCTTCGGCAACGTCGATCCTTTTTCTTGTACATTTCTTTTCTTCAGCTGGTTTAATTTTCATTAGAATTAAATCTTCTATGCTATTTGGTGTTATAACATTCTGCAGCGGTTTCAGTCACGTTGACACTGTCAGGGTGAATAGCATTATTGATATCAATACTCTTTGAAGTTTCTTCTGAAATTTGATTTTGATTTATTTCTAAAGATTTTGAACTTTCGTTTAAGTTTTCGATTTGTTTTTTGCAGATGAATGCTTTATATCTTTCTAGTTTTTCTGGATGAAAACTTGTTTCAGGCAATGAGTTTGGATTTACTCCTACAGAAAGATTATTATCAAAAATCCCTGTCTTTTTACTACTTTTAAGTTTCGAATTTAAGTCAAATTTTTTCCATGTAATTCCGAGAATTTTAGAAAAATTGGATTTGTAAATATTGGAAAAATCTCTTTCCAATATTTTTCCGCGCCCATTGAGTCAAAACTTCATCCCACTTGCTTTTGAGACCACGAAACACACTGACATCAAGAGGTTGAAGAATGTGAGAGGTGCGAGGTGGTAATTTTAAAATTGTCACGTTATGTGAGATAGCGAGTTCAATAAGTTGGATACTAATATGAGATAGATGGCCATCGAAAATTAATAAATTCGCTTATTCAGAATTAATATATTTTAGAAAAACATTTTGAAACCAACTAAGAAATAATGATTCTGTCATCCAACCATTCTCAGTTAGAAAGTAAAAAGTGTCAGGATATGATTTTTCACCGCCTAGCTTGGAGTCCCATAGTTGTTTTCCTGCAAAATTATATATTAAATCATATAAAAAATTTTATAGAGATAAATATAAACAAATATTTGAAGTTTATGGAAAAAATAGTAAATATTGCCTTTGAATAAAATTGCACGGGGTAGAACCCCATTTGCGTTACCGCAAGCCAGAACTGTAGTCGTCTCTCTGCCACTTCCTCCAGTCTGTCGTTTTGCAGCTTCCCCTCTTTTGGAAATTATTTTTGTTGAACCAGGATCGTTGTTAAACCCGCTTTCATCCGCATTCCAAACACACTGGGGTTTGTCTAACAAATTTAGATCACGTAGAATTTCATGCATTTTATTTAAAAAATCCATTACAATAAAAGGGTCACTGGCTTGTCTTATCCGAGAACTTTCCATTCGCTCTGGTTTTTTAATTGATAATTGATGCCTCTTTTTGAAATTTATCCACCCATCGTTTCCTGGTCGATTA
>JABFPR010000079.1:0-16820 GCA_022817345.1 Neoscelio sp. ZL-2020
AACTGCATGCACGCAGTTCTCGTAACTCCATCTGTTGTAAAACAGAGAAAACTTATTCAACATCCCAATATTTAAAAAATTTTGAAAATACATTTAACATTTAACAAAATAGATATAACATACAACAACATACATTATGTAACAACGGCGAAATGTAGACAATTATCGACAATTATCGTCATATTATGAAGAGTGTGTGATTGGCAGCACGAGACAACGAATTCTATGACATAGATGGTCTTCATTTCTATGTCAAAGAGAACGCTTGGCGATCCTCTTCCTGATAGCAGCTAGCGCCCGCACTTTATCAAGAGTAAATGTATATTTATGATTTATATTCAAATGTGTTTCTGTTAACTTAAATCGAACTAATATATCAAGGGCAAACCCTGCCAAACTAGACGTCAAAATTAGTCATATTTTCGACAGTTTTTTTTTCATAATATTGTTCCTAAGAACATTTTACTCGTAGAAACTGTAGCCTGTCCCTTTAAGCAAAAATACTGTTGTTTCAAAATTACTCCTGAATCTCAATTTTGATCCACTTTATATACCACACTGAGGATTTATTTGTACGAAACGTAATTTAAAAACATTTATGATAATAAAAAAATGTTAAATAATTATGTAATTCATAAAATATCAATATTCATGTTGTGTGTATATAAGTGTTTTAAAATGTATTAAACATGTTAATAAAATGTATTAAAGACAATATTTTTCCATACAAATTTTAGGTATACGTTTTAAAATGTTAATTGAAACAGTATGATCAAAATATTTTAAAAGCTATTGCACATGAGATATTTCAAAATTTCATTTAATTTTAATGGTTTTTAATTAATATAACGTTTAAGTCATCATATATGTTATTCAATTACTTGTGAAAAGTTTATTCATATTCACATTAAAAATGGTGTCACAGATGAAATCACTTTTGAATGTTATAAATAAGTTTGAAATTTGCGTAGGTTCCCGTCTTTGTAACAATCCAAATTCTACTTGTTACTTATAACATGCGTTGGGACCACGATAATGACGATGCCACTCAGCCGGTGGTACGTATACGATCAAATATAGATGAACGAGCTATGACGACGAACGCCACACTAGAATTCCAGTTCAAATGGAAACGAAAACAATGGTCGGGAAAGTTCCAAAACAGCAGATTAAATATTGAAAAGAAAAATAAATAGCTCAAGTGATTGTATACAGGTTTTGATGATGATGACCTCAAATGATCCTATACAAATTTCCACAAAGTAAAAAAAGTATTTTGCGTGATGGGTGCTGCGTTTGGTCACATGTTTCATCCGAAAATTTGAAGCAATTCTTCATTAATAGTTATTTTTTTCGTTTACTTTAATTATCAAATATATATTTAGCCATAAGTAAATGACAAAAACGTATTTTCATGAAACATTTTAGACTTACGTTTGTTGAAAAATCATGTAATGTTTTTAAAACGCGTTTTTGTTTCCAACCCATTATTGTGAAATTGTCAAATATCCAATGATAAATTAACCATGGTCTCTGAAACCTAAAAATTGTAAATGTTTTATATAAAATTTGAGTGACGCTTATTAGAGTCTTTAAGATATATATACATACACCAGTGGAAAATAGAATCAAAAACATATTTAATAATTTTACCATAATTCAGAATAACGAAAGATCTGTAAAACTCAATGAGACTTTTTGAACTTTAAATCTTAAAACCTAATCTCTAAAGCCATGCCATACTGTTGGCATGCCTGATTGTTGTACAGTCAGGAAGATATTGTGTCGATTGTCGCGAATGGAATGTGCCGAATGTTTCAGAACTTCCTAATCTCGATCACTCGATAATTAATAGGCAAGCTTGTCATCATTCTCTTTAACAAATCAAAAAATATATAACGTTTACTCTAAATAGCACGCTATTGGAATAAGAAACTGGTAATCATACGAGCTTAATTTATATATTAAAAATTTCCTATTTGAAATTGTAAAGTAATTCCTGCTCCAACCAGATAAGAGGGAGGAATAGTCATAAATATCAAGGAATTAAATAGTTATCTTGTAAATAGTACACTTTTATTCCGATCATTTTTACATTGGATGTGTATTTTCCCAGTTATTCGGAAATAACCAACCGAATTTCGGTTGTTTGCCGTAAATATATTAGGCACTACCAGGTATATATTCGTATATTTTCCACTATCACAAAACATCAATTTTTTGATTTCCTGATGATAGCGGACACTGTTTAAATAGTAGGCTTTTATTGTTTTCGTTTAGACTATTTAGTAAGTATCTGCTGTATTAATACATTTTTAGATCTGAATCAGACTTAAATAGCGTCTCTGAAATGATTATTTTGAAATTAATCGAATACTTTATCTTAATATTAACATAATACAGATTTTATTTACATTTTATAAACTTACTGTAATAGTATGAAATATATAATATATAATAATATACATAAAAATAAATATACACTACTGCTCAAAAGTCTGAGTTCATCAGAAAAATTGAAAAAAATGATGATTTTCAAAATGATGCTACTACTTTAATATTCAACAAAAATGCATAATTCTTTTTTGTTTTGAAGCCCAAAGGGTCCTCTTTGAAACACACGCTGTCTCACAGAAAAATTCCGCAGTGCGGAACGCACTACGGCCAATATACAAATATCGTTTTGTTTATACGAAAAATTTGCAATTTTGTGGGTGTGTTACATAAATTTTTCATAAAGTTTCAATAAATTTGTATACATATTATTGAAATTTACACGTTTCTGAGTAAAGTTTGCAAAATATCAAGCAGCATGCATAAAAAATAACAAAGTTATGGACGATCAAATACAAGTGCATTTTCACGCATTTTTCTATATTTTTAACGAGATATTAGTTAATTATATTTAAATATTCAACACCTCATTTTGTAACTCTTAAGCGCGTTTAAAAAAAATAAGTTTGTGTTTATTTACATTGTAAAAACAAAATACTTTAAACTAAAAATACTCTTTAAACTAAGAATATTTTAGTTGTTCCATAGCAGTGATTAACACAACATTGAAAGGTTAATGAGTGCAATGTCAAATAAAACTGAATTAAGTGTTGATGTTGGTGCTGAAGTGTGCATTTTACGCGATCAAAAGTATTCATTGCGAAAAATAGCGCAAATTTTAAAAATTTTGCTAGGTGCAGTTCGCCGAACACTGGATAAGAAAAGTTCCACAGGCACGAATGCCACAAAACCTCGTTCTGGACGCCCAAAAAAAACCACTGATCGTGAGGATAGGTTGCTCATCCGAACAAGCTTTCTTAATCGACGATAGACTGCACCAGAACTTGCAAGAAATGCGTCGGTAAGCAGAAGTACTGTGGCCAACCGATTTGGAAATGTTGGTTTAATTGGACGAGTAGCCGCTAAAAAACCATTCCTACAAAAAGCTAATATTTTGAAAAGAATTACATGGGCAAAAAATCGTAAACAGTGGACCATTGATGACTGGAAGAAAATTTACGGATGAATCCAAATTTGAGTTGTTCGGATCCCATCGCCGACAATATGTTCGTCGTTGCGATGGTGAAAAATATCATCCGGACAGTATTGTGCAGACGATTATATTCGGAGGTAGCTCAATCATGGTATGGGACTGTTTTGGTAACAATGGCATCGGCGATTTAATAAAAATTTAGGGAACAATAGATGCCAAATACTACCACAAAATCCTGTCAAGGCACGCGGTACAATCAGGAACCAACCTTATTGGCAAAGGATTTGTTTTCTAACAGAACAATGACCCGAAACACACTACAAAAATGTCTAAACAATACCTGAAGAATAAACAAAAATCGGGTGCATTGAAAGTTATGATTTGGTCACCTCAGTCGCCTGATCTCAATGCCATTTGAGCTGATGTGGGAGGAATTGGATAGAACCGTCAGACAGAAAAATATTACCAGTCAGAATGATCTGTGGACGGAATTACAAAGTGCTTGGCAGAGCATCACTGAAGATACTCTTCAAAAATTGATTAATAGAATGCTACGCATTTATGAAGCTGTCATCAAAGCGAAGGGTGAACTTTTTTTTCGTCAGTTTGACGAAAAAAAAGTTCAAGGTACATAATAGATTAAAAATGCACTATTTTTTGACCGTCAATAACTTTGTTATTTTTTATGCATTTTGCTTGATTTTTACATACTTTACTCAGAAATATTTAAATTTCAATTATATTTATAACAATTTATTGAAACTTTATGATAAATTTATGTAACACACCCACAAAAGTGCAAATTTTTCGTACAAAAAAATTACATTTGTATATTGTCCGCAGTGCAGAACGCAATGTGAAATTTTTCTATGAAACAACATGTGTTTCAAAGAGGAGCCTTTGGGCTTCAAAACAAAAAAGAATAATGCATTTTCGTTGAATATTAAAGTAGTAGCATCATTTTGAAAATCATCATTTTTTTACAATTTTTCAGGTGTGATCAGACTTTTGAACAGCAGTGTATAAAAACATTACAAATACAAGTTTTGATAGGTATCAAAATACATTGTAAGATACTTGTATAAGATACAATTTCATTTGAAGTTTATAACAAGTATTAGAAATTTTTCAATCTTTAGTTAAGTGAAAGAAATTGTTTTGAAGTTAAATGTGTCCTAATAACACGTTATCAAATACTAGTTACAACATTATCTAATACAAATAATAATAAAAAACAGGTAACCTACAAGAATGAAGGGCATAATCGGATTATCCAGAGATTGCTTTTCAATATGAGGGATGTTTGTTTTTGTACTCTTCGGTGGAAGGCGAAATCCCGGGGTTGCACGTCGGGACACGGGGTTTAAGTTAGAAACCTAGGTTAGTTTTGTTTCATGAGGTTTAGGTTAAAAATTTGGGTTAGTTTTGTTTCAAGTGGTGAGCAATATAACGCAAGTATAGAAATCAAAAGTAAAAAAAGTGATCGGCGGCTTCGCATACATTTAAAACTAGAGAGTACAGATCATGACGCGGCATCGTCCGTTTATTCGGTCGGATCGTTCAAATGTACGGGTAGCATAGCAATTTTCGGGATTGGTCGCTTTAGGGTTGTGGTCGTAGTTTATACAGTTATCACTCTAGTGACTCCATCGTTGCCAGACTCAATTACGCGCGCGAGAAGCCATCCGTTGGGTGGTGTGTTTGGTGTCCTTGGAAGGACAAATTGTCCTTAGGAATTGATAGGAGGGATTGCAACCACCGAAAACAAATAATTTCTGCCTCTTCCAACAAAATAGGGGTGATACGTGTTGTTGATGTGGGATCTCTCATACAATCACACCAAGACAACATTCGCGCAATGACGCGTATCATGCGAGGCCAAGTTGAAATTTGTTACTCTAACACGACGATCGGATGATTTGGATCCTCGTCGAGGACCATGACGTGCAAACGCACTTCGAGTTCCTGGTCGGAATTGTTACTGGGGATGTCAGCGGTCGTAGGTCATTCCGTGTGAATAGAGCATAGCCTGAGGGGTCCGCTCCACCATAGCGAATGATCGAGAAGCGGAGAGGACAATGAACCTCGTGAGGCAATGTCGGCTGGAGTTTCATGACCAGGGACGTGTCACCATTTGATGTGGGGTACGATCGTTTGGATTTCGGCGGTTCTCCTTGCATTGAAGGTTTTCTATAAAGCGGGATCTCAGATCAACCATTGGAGTACAATCAGCGCGTACCTCCAACACCAGACGGCGGCGGTTTTAAAGGATTCTGACGAGAGGATGATTGAGATCAATATGTGACGTACGACTCACTATGGGGAGTTCGTAACAAAATTGAGTCCACATAAGTTGGACATAAATGGGACCCGAGTCGTCCCAGTCAAGTTTCAGCGTCCACAATCGTTGCAAATGAAGTTCGGCCACAAGTATGATGGGCGCCACCCAGCCCAAAGGCTCAAAATGCTTGGCGATGGCAGACAGTAGGGTGCATTTCGTGAGGTGATCGGATTTGTCAGTTGAGACGTGAAATTGAAAAGCATTCGCTGTCGGGTTCCAAAACACACCCAAAACCTTACTCCTGTCATCGACTTGCAGGGGTTTCTCAAAGGCTAAACCATGATTTACAAGGTTGATATCCTGAAGACGAAGGGGATCGTTATTAGCCCATTTTCGTAATTGAAATCCGTTTCGTCGAAGTAGGGTTTGGTGTTCTCATCGTGACTATTGGCACCAAACAGGCAGTCATCCACATAGAGCCCGTTTAAAAAGACGAATGCGACAAGTGGAAATTCTATATTTTCGTCTTGAGCCAAAGAGAACGCGCAAGAAACCCAGAATGTTACGGTATTTAAATGATATTAAGCGAGGGGGCATCCAAGGACGCTCGCCAAATGGTGCATTGAGCATCGCAATCGCGTGGGTCGATCCAAACTTATCTATAAATTTGTACTATATCGGAACATAGCACAAATTCGTGGAGCCTCCATTGGGAGAGTACAAAGGACAAGTCGCTCTGCGATTTGGGTCTGGATAATAACAGATCGTTCAGTGAATAATCAGAAGAGGTCTTGCACGAGGCATTGAAAACTACACGTGTTTTTGTGGTAGTGCTGATTTCCTTAATGACAGCGTGATGGAACAGAAAAAGCAGTTTAGGGATAGAATTATTGTTAGAAAAGTTGCGGGGAGTCATATTTCCTTGCTCGAAATAATCATCCATAAAAGCCCAATATTCACGTGCACTATAGGGTTTGCGATCAAAGCGTTTTGCCAACGTGCGAAAGGATTTGAGAGCGAGGGCCCTCGACTGGTCGAATGCAGGAGATTCCTCGCAAAATGGTAATTGGACGATGTACCTGCCTGAAGGGTCACACGAGTGGGTTGTAAAATGCGATTCACATCGTTGTTCTGCATGAGTCAATTTTGAAGCTAGAGGGAGCTCTTTGTTTTTCTAGAAAGCCCGATTGGACTGACGTAGGCCATCTTAGAGTGTTAAATGAGATTGAACCAACGATGTACTGGAAATGGGGGAGGTTGCCACCCACCCGGACAGAATCCATTCGAATACCGTGTTCTGAGCTACGAGTTGGTCTTGACGACCTTTGATCAAGCCTTTCAACAGAGCGGAACCAAAAATGTCTACGTCGATTATTAAATCGATCGGATCTGAACTGGCCATATCATTATCGCGGAGAACCAGATTATGCAAGTGCTTCCAATCGGAAAAACGAAATGAAATAGGAGGTTTATACGTTGTAAGATTGGACATGAGTAAAGCATCCGTACAGAAGTTTGTAAAAGAGCTTTGGAGGGGAAAAATGGATACTTTAGTGGATTGTCTGAGATAGCCAGCCGTGAATCCGTCAATACCGGTGATTGTGGTAGACACTCGTCTAGTAGATGCGTTGATCGCGCGAGCAAGCTGTTCAGAGGTAAAGGCCCAGGTCTATCAAGGGCACTAAATAAGAGTCCTTGACCCAGTAGGGATCTTACTTCGAGAGTCCTGCCTTTGGAAGTTGTGACGCAATCAATCAGATAATTCCAGCTCTCCACTGGGCGTTTGAACGCCTTTAATGTATTAAGAATTCTACTGAATTGGTTTTGAAGAGCGAGAAAGTCATCAGCAGATTTACGAATGACAAGGGAATAGCAAACAATTCAGGTAATAAATTATGTACCACTTGTTTTTTGTTAGCGTACTGCGAGAAACCGTCGAAATTTTCTGCAGTTAATGACAAATGTTGTATCAAAGTTAAAGGTTCATTTTCAAGACGAGATAATAAATAATGAAATTTGTGTACCTGGTCTATAACGAATTGCGATTAAATATGGAATTAAAATAGATTTTGAAAGTATCCCACTCGCGCAGATTACCAGTGAATTTGCGAAGCTGTATCCGGGACAGCTGTGTTGCAGGACGTGGTGAAGCGGTGTTGGTCCTATCTCTAAATGAGTTGACGTCAAGGCGATCACTGACACCCAATTCGTTTAGTTGCTCGATTATCTCCAAGTACTCCACTTAGGCTGAGACATAAACGTCATTTCTGAGGAAGGGGTCTAGACGATCCGTGGACGAGGCTTTGAATTCTATTTCTGACTGAAATGAGCGGCAATGCTTCTAAAGGATTTACATATATTTGAGTCGTGAGTTTACCTTGACACTGGATTGCCAATCTTCGTCGGATTGTTCAGTACTTTCGAGGTTAAGCTTTTGTGCTCCAATCAGCTGTTCCACTGATTTTTCTGACAGGGAAAACGACATCTTGTGACTGGGAGACAATGTCGTGTCAGTGTCGCAATCTAGGAAGGATCCGTCTGTGGATGTACTGCGGGGTGTAGAGGGATCCAGATGTAAAGGAGTAGACATAAAACGGGACCATTGCTGATATCTTACGACAACTACATCATTCATTGAAATGAACGAGCAGCAACGAGCCCCCCTTCATCCGATCAGTGTGGCTCGCAGCGCGCGACTGATGAAACGGCAACGTGAAGACGTGTAGAGCGAAACGGCAGTGACGAGGCGAGCGTGGTGTGGGGCTGGCCGCGGAGAGAGGGCGGCGAGCTCGTGTGGTAGCTGGCATCGAGATTGCAGATGTGAGCGCCGTGATCGCGGGACGTTACCAGGTGGACTTGAAGTGTACGTGATGAGGCGACTTCTCTGGCGAATCCCATAAGCGTGTGCGGGAGGTCGAGTCGGCCTTATTCAAATGGAAAAACACCACTTCCGACACAGATCACAGTTTAATAAAACTTCAAATACGCCCGATAACAACGAGATTTTACCGAAAACACGCACAAGTGCTCAGGTAGCCCAACAGGTTTGAGTATAGTGTTGAAATTGCTCTCCGGTCGCACCAGGGTATCTTTGAGCGGAATGTTCCGATTTAGCCACGCCGCGTATAACTTTCGCATTCAGACTCAATTAATGAATTAAACGACCGCAAGGGCGCTAATTATTCGGAACGAATGGCAGAGCTGAGTGACTCAGTTAATCAATAGATCGATACCTGAACAAGGGAATAATAATGACATATATAACAATTTGAATTATTTAATAAAAACAGCTAGGAAAGTGAAAGGCATAATTTCAATGCCACAATTTTGATCAAGTGAGAGGAATTGTTTTGAAGACAAATGTACTTCAATTAACTAAATATAAGAACATTAGAAATACACATTTTTATATGTATTTTACATTTTTATTTGAAAGTTATATCAAATATTAGAAACCTTTCAATCTTTAATTTAGTGAAAGGAACTGTTTTGGAGCCAAATGTGCCCTAATTAGCTGAATATAAAGAACATTGTCAAATACAAGTTTTTACTAAGCTTTCAATACCCGTCTTATTTTTACCCTAAACACATCTTGAATATCATGACAATTAATACCATGCCTAAAATTAAAAGAATTGCCTATAAAATGATTAAATATATTTAATCTCGTTAAAGTGAAACATTTGAATTATATCATTTCAATTAACAGTATTAAACACCTAATATGAAACAACTCTTCAATGTGTACTATTTATAAACATTACATATAATTTAAACTATATAATGTTAATATCATATTGTTTATCAAATATTCAAATATTTACAGTTTGTTGAACTGTAACATTAGAATTAAGTTATCATAACAATAAGAGATTGAGATAGTGTATATACTCATGTGAGAATGCATACGTTTACATGCTTATAGCATTAAACATAAGATTTTCTGTACATTGTTTCATAATGATACATAATTCTTTAATTAGTTCTATAGCATGCAGCCTAATAATTACATCTGGTTACTTTAATTTAGTACATAATTAATTAGCATGTAATGCCTTTCACTTTACAAAATGACCCTCCAACTTCTAAAATTATAAAATTTTTTAATTTGTGCTACATACAGATCCCTACTTATCAATATTATCGGTATTAATGGTTCTTCTCCGTGCTAAGTGTTATTTAATACATTTAAAATTTATCTCAGAAACGTTATAAACAATCTGAAGCCAGATATTTAATTAATAAATTATTATTTATAAAAGGCTATTAATGATTAGGCTATAGCCGAATTAATGATACTGAATTATGACGTCTCCCGTAATAAGATATCTTTGAGTTTGATATCAAACAAAAGGTTATTAAAAAAATGTATATAACTATGCATTTATAATAGAGATTGATCTGCGAGGTACATAGACTACCCTATATGACATTGACGTTTGCGTTAAAAAAGGTGATGTTTGATCTGAGACAAACAATCTCAAACTAAATAATTAATTAATTAATATTACAAGAAGGTTATTAATGATTAGGAAATAGCTGAATTTAAGAGACTGAAATACATTCGATATCATAATACCACATATACATTTCATATACAAACCATTGGGTATCATACAAGGGGAAAATTAGTATGCTGAACCAATATCAAAATATGATGAACAAACATATTATTCAACTTCGATTAACATATAAAATTATGTTTACATTTTCTGTTGATACTATATGGTAGACCATGTTGAAACTACATATTTTTGAACAGTTTGAGGTTAGAAACTGTTATTCTTACCTAGTCACGATGTTGAGTCGTGAATGTAAGATACTTGTATTTTACTTGTATGTCAAAACTTGTATTTGATAATGTTTTTATATTTCCGTATTTAGGACACATTTGACTTTAAAAAAATTCCTTTCACTAAACTAAATATTGGAAAGTTTCTAATAATTGCTATACATTTCAAATAAAATTGTATCTTGTACAAGTATCTTACAATGTACTAATATAACATAATTATGGTGTTAATGACCAATTTTACAGACAACTCAGAATTTCGTTTTTATAAAATCAAATTTTTATTGTTTTTTAACACGACGTTTCGACCTATTTTTGGTCCTCAACAGATCTACATATAAAAAATTATAATTTGGTTTTAGAAAGGTTGAATTCTTTTACAAAATACGTTAGCAGTTGAGAGTAATGTATTATTGAACTATTTAAAAAATTGTACTTACAGCATGTGTGTTTGTTTCTTTATAAGTAAATATACCATTGTTCACTTTTATTACAGTTTGTATGTAAATCATTAAAATTTCATAACTTTAGTAGTTATTGTAAAAGAATTAATTAGTTACACAAGTCATGATTCAAACTGAACGATGGTAACATTTAATATGTATCGTTGTAATATTGGTAAATTAAGTCAATGTAATACTATGTGTTGATTTGTATATATTTATATGAATGTGATAATAATGTTTAAATATTATATTAGTAGGGGGGCTATGCTGGTTCTGGACCAAAAATCCTAACTTCAAAATATTTGTGTCTGATTGCCCATATAATGACATCAATGGTCAAGCATATGATATGATAATTTATTGGCATTAATTAGCATAAATTATTAATCATTTAGTTTTAATGTATTTTACCTTATAATAATAAAAAAAAGTGAAAGGAGCTGAGATTTCCTATCAAAATGCTTAATAATAACAAAGAACAGTTAAAAGAGTTGAGTTTTCAATTTCATATGATGTGAGATGTGAGGTGTAAACAATCTCCAAATCATATATTTATTAATTATTATGTCAACTAGCTATTAATTTAAATTAACATGTTTAACAGCTAAGTTAAAGATCTCTTATGATAACATTGTTTATTTTATAACAAGTGTCATTTAAAAGCGCATACGAGCGAGGGAGAGAGAGAGACAGAGAGCTTGCTAACATAGTAGATAGACCCATTTTTGTATCATTGTTTACATTATTAGTAGTTTAAATTTTAAGGCTACGCATGTGTTCATGGTTAGGAAGTAATTAATTCAAACACGTACATAATGAGGATATTATTATTATTATGTAGCATCAAATAACTGATTTATAATTCACATTTTTGCGAACATTCAACATGAATGGAGAATGACGTTGAAATTTAATGTGTAGTCTTGAAAACTGAATGGCAATTTAATGACATTAGTTGATTTTTTGAATTCATTGGACGTCAAAATTATGACGTCATCCATAATCAGATGCCTTACAGTTTGACGTAGTATAATCAGATACTCGGGAGTTTGATATACCCGTTTAAATCTCAGCTTCATAGTCAAATTCTTTTAACCATTGACATTTATGTAAATTTGGCGATATTAATAAAAAATTGGTTAAATGCATGAGATTAACCGAATTTAAGTGACTGAACAGTAGCATCAGCTGTAATCCGACGCCTAGGACTTTGATTATGATTATAAATTGTATGTGATATAAAACACAAGTTTTAACCAGCATTTGTTGACGCTTCGTCAGTTAATCATGTCGTTTTCGGGAATAAAAAATGTGTTTATGTTTAAAGAATTGATATGGTAAAGGAACCTCACGACGGGTGAGGTTTTTTTACTGGTTCTTTTTTTTATTTTATTTTATTTTATTACTGGTCCTATTGATCTTGAACTGTTTTTGATTCTAGTTTCGATGAAGCGAAAGAGACTTTTTTATACTAATCTGGTTTTTATTTCATAAAACAGCATTCAATGCTGTTATATGAATTCATCTAATTTTCATTTCATCTAAATTTCAATATTTCCGCACTCATACATCTTAATATTTATTAGCTTGACCGCAAAAAGTTTTAGCTAATGTTTTCAATGGTACAAATTTGAGCAGGTATTAGAAACTATTTTGACTCCAAAATGTATCGTAATTAAATAAATATAAAAATAATGGTGTGACGTAGGAAAGTGCATGGTATAATTTCAATGCTACAATTTGACTAGGTGAATCCAAAGTTGTTCTAATTAGCCAAATATACAAAATCTCAACCACAAGCGTCTTTCATATTATAAACTGTTTTGATGTCAAATTGTATCTTAATTAACTGAATATAAAAATATTGGGATGTCCTAGGAATGTAAAAGTTTGATACATATAATTTTAGTTAAATTAAGTGAATAAATGATGACATCATCTATGAACTATAATAATATCACGTAATCTGAATCTTATAAATTGATGATTTAATAATTAAGTAAAAGATTCAAATGTATTAAATATATCACATCGGTCAATAAGTCCCGTGGCTGACATATAGATGGCGCCTCACGTACAAAAGAAAAAAGTGCTATTTCACCAAGACAATGCTCCGTGTCACAGGTCGATGAAAACGATGGTCAAATTAAATGAATTACGCTTCGAATTGCTTCCCCACCCACCGTATTCTCCACATCTGGTCCTCAGCTACTACTGGCTTTTTGCAGATCTCAAAAAGATGCTCCAGGGAAAAAGATTTAGCTCGAATGAAGAAGTGATTACCGAAACTGAGGCCTATTTTGAGACCAAAGATAAATCGTTCTACAAAACCGGCATAGAAAAGTTAGAGAAGCGTTGAAATTAATGTATCATTCTTGACGGAGACTATGTTGGTAAATAAAGTCGAATTTTGCCAAAAAATTGTGTTTTTATATGTCAGCCTCGGAACTATTGACCGATGTGTTAAATATATTACACCTAACATTATATTTTTTAATATAACATTTCATGTACAAACCAATGACTTTCGTACTATTAATGTCATTAATATTTATTAATTTCGTAACTTAATGTTATTGATAAGTGTTTAATTTTCTACAATATTTTCTTATATCATTATTCAATATCAGATAATGACATGAAAATTAAAACTATATATAAATAAAAAATTGTTGATTATTTTGATTCATCTTTAATAGTTAATAAAGAGATGTTATACTTTAAAAATAAAAACTTCGATCTCTAAGTGAATATTAATTACATTACCTATGACAAACTTAGACACGCATCTTAACCTTTAGTGAAGTATCAGGAAGAAGTTTTAGATAATGTTTGTAATGCTAATATTTGATCAGATGATAGAAATTGTTTTTACTTCAAATACATCTTAACTGCAACAATAGAGGAATGCATATAACACGTCATAAATTTCTCTATAACGTAAGAAAAAGGTCAGGTAAGAGGAATGTCGCGCGTCATAAATTTAGGATAATTGATTAAAGATTTGATATGGTAAAGGAAGGTGACAACAGATCATACCTTTTCCTATCTGTCCTTCCGACAGCTCTGCTTCCTAGTTGAACTGTTTTTATGTTAGATAATGTGAATAGCATCGTTACGCTTAATATTGAATCTATGGAGATTTACCGACAAGTTTGAATACGTATTATCATGTTATTTTATTGCTTATAAAAGGCTGACATTATACATTTTTATAAAAGAATTATTTTTGTTTCAAATCTGAACTGTTTTTATTCCAAATACAATATGGATGTACCACATATTGAAGTAGGTGAACGTATATTCTACTGATATAATAACGTTTTGACACCAATGTGTTACAGATAATGATAGTATTAAGCAATAAAACGAGAGGTCCTGACATACACGTATTATCCAGCGATTTTCTATTGTTAAATTTTATATTCATTACGAGGGGGGTTTGAAAAGTCCGTGCAAAGTCCGAGAGATGGCACTACCGGCGCGTATCGAGGTCATGTTTAGTTAGTAGCATCTCTTGAATTAACGCACACCAAGTTTCAGCCATATTGGTCTATTTCTTTGTGTTTGGCATTCGTGTGAATCAAGGAAGTTGAGTGATTTTCTTTTCCATCATGACAACGCTCCAGCACACACCTCAGCAGTTGTGGTCGCAAAATTAATGGAAATAGGATTCCAACTCGTTTCACATCCCCCCTATTCTCCAGACTTGGCTCCCTCGGACTACTATTTGTTCCCCAATTTGAAGAAATGGCTGGCGGGACAAAGATTTTATTCAAACGAAGAGGTGATTGCAGACACTAATGGATATTTTGCAGACTTGGACGAATCCTATTATTCGGAAGGGATCAACAAACTAGAACATCGTTGGACGAAGTGTATAAGCCTCAAAGGAGACTATGTCGAAAAATAAAAAAGGTTTACCCCAAACATGTAATTAGTTTTTATTTTTGCACGGACTTTTCAAACCCCCCTCATATCTCTAAGTAAAACATAAACTATAGAAAACAATGAAAATATAAGTTTCATGTTTTAATATCTAATTTAATTATTTACATTAAACTTTAGACAATTGTAAATTAACAGCCATCTGAATATTATAATAAATCTATTATATCAATGGTTATTTAAGCAGCATGATAACAGTAATCACATTATTAGATATTTGAATAGTTAAATAGATTAATAATCATATAATAATAATATTGTTTACGTTAAGAAGATTTGAAAACTGTAATGTTTTGAAGAAGTTAAGTTACAGAACCATCGCTACAGATTAAATTTTCTAAATTGTATCTTATTTGTTAAACTTTTTCAACTGTGTATAAAATAAACAGTAATTCTTCGGCAGCCATCTTGTTTCTAAAAATAATAGTCCATCATCCAACATTGAATCATAGTATATACAATTGTTAATATCATGAAGTACTAGTTACATAGATAAGGCCATCAAGACGTCAGATGCAAACATTAGCTTCTATGGTATTAAATATGGTGCTAATATATAATACATTTCATCTGATGTTCAGTTTTACAATTTAGTTGAGCATTAGGTTGCATACCTTATAAAAGTTCATACCTTATAAAAGTTCAAAGAACCTACAATTCATTTACTTAATTTCTAATATCTAACGATAATTCATGACCATATAGACATTATTATAAAATAGCGATGCAGTTTGTTTTCTTAATATTGTATGAATTTTATGAAATTTGCATATATATGTATATGTTTAACAAACTAATTACTCCATACCTTCAGATGAAAATTAGTATAAATGTTAAATAAACAAATATATACCACAGTTAAACATCAACTATTTGATCAGGGAGTGCGTACTGAACACGGAGGTCGGAATCCGTGTCGCCCCGGGTGAGTTCTAGTCCGTCTGAGAATCCCGGGACTAGTAAAGCGAAGGTCGGGCCCCAGGGAATTGAGGTAGGTTCTAGGACCAAGGGTATACTCGTTCCTGGCTATTTCGGGCCACACCCCTACGCACGATGCGCTGGAGAAAAAATCTATGACATTTTTTGACCAGATGATGACGCCGAAGAAGGCGAAGATGGAGAAGAGAACCGAGAAAAATAAGATCCTACAAAATCGATGAAAACCGCCGCCCAGGCCAGGCCGCTTGAGAACCTGAGAATGCAAGAGGAAGCAGAAATTCGCAAATGTCGCAAGCTCATTGCGATAGTGAAAATCGCAATCGGTAAGCAGAAGAATATTAGCATGGACGTAAAGAGAGGCGTCCGCTAACTGGAGGAGTTTTTCAACATCATCGATCACCTACGGATCTCCTTGAGGGCAGTGTATCTTCACCAGAAGAACAACGAGGAGAACAACGAGAAGGTCGCCGTCATCCCTGCGGAAAGCGAGAACAACGGCAGGAAGCGCGTGGCTACCAGCCCTGCGAAAAAAGATTTTGAGAAGAAACGATGTGAAGGCGATCGGGACAGCCCTTGGAAGGAGGTTGTGAGTGGCAAGAAGAAGCGCAAGACGTCGGTGCTGACGCCGAAGCAAACGACGGAGCAGACGACGGAGAAAGTCACCGACCTCGCAGTCCGTGCAAACCCGGACAAGACAGACCCGATAGTGAAATCTATACGCCGCACCCGAAACGGAGACATCCTTATGGAATTCGGCGCTAAACCAGAAAATGGAAATGTCTTTAAACAGAAGTTGGAAGGCATCCTGGGAGATAAAGCCAGCGTGCGCGGCTTACAGCCCATGACGACCCTTGAGATACGAGACTTGGACAGCATTACCACTGAGGACGAGGTGCGCAAAGCAGTCGAGAGAGAGCTACCGGAATT
>JABFPR010000080.1:0-16818 GCA_022817345.1 Neoscelio sp. ZL-2020
GTGTGAGGGTGAGAGCGAGGTAGGTGTAGTGGTATAGAGCGAGGGAGGTGATGAGGTATAGGTTGGTGGTGGGAGGTGTGGGGCGTGGTCGAGATGGAGAGAGGGGTAGGGAGGGAGAGAGTGAGAGAGAGAGGTAGAGAGGTAGAGAGGTAGAGAGGTAGAGAGGTAGAGAGGTAGAGAGGTAGAGAGGTAGAGGTAGAGAGGTACAAACTGATGCATTGTTTTAAAATTAAATAACAAAATAATATTCATTATGATGATCATTGTACATTTTTACAATGTAAAATTTCAATCTTTTTACAATATTATATTGTTCTATGCACGATAATCATTCTAAGATTTATGGTCCTATAATATAAGCTTTATTCTGCATATAAGTTTTTATTCTGCATATAAAGTTACACAATGTTTTTATCTTAAGTGAACATTTAGGATAAAATATTAAAATATTAATTATTTTAAAAATTAATCAAATAAATCAAAACTTCTATATAAAACTGTTACTTGGTTGAACAAATTTAAAGAATTGAGATAAAATATTTTTTGATGGCCTGATTCTTTTCATAAACGATCAATCATATACGGAAAGACATATATGAACTCAACGATTTTCATTTTACATACCGAAATGGAATCATATCATTGAATTTCACTTCATTAAATCGATAGAGAAGTTGATATTCTAATACTGTTGTATAATAGAATAGGACATATGTAATTTATATTACTATTTTATAATATAACTTTCTCTTATATAGGAACTATACGAATATTTAATGTAAATAGAATAATTAAAACAAATTGGACAATGCGTTGCAAAATTATTGTTCATTAAAAGAATCCGTAAGACAAAGAAGAAATATTAAATTCGGAATAAATTAATATACTTCAGTATAAGGAATTTCAAAATAATATTGTCGCTCAGCTTTATTGGTTTTTATAAAGAAGAACAATTTTACTCAAAAATAATGAAATACCGATTTATAGTATTATTATTAATTAGTTTTATCTTATTTCCCTGTAAACACGAGATATACAATTTTAACTGCAAGACCTACGTTAATACACTATGAAAATTATATAGTTTGTAAAGAAAGATAAAATAATGCGAATTGAAGCAAACGTTGCCTTTATTCACGTAGACATACCGCGCTGAATTCTAAAACAAAATATAGTAAAATGAATGATAGTGATAGGAGAACTTTAGTTAATGGAATTTCAAGTCTTGTATCTAAATATATTTGTTAAGGGTACCGTCTACCTTGTTTGGTCGAAAATTTCAATTTTTCAATTTATGCATAAAATGACTGTTTAAGATGTGTAGAATTATATATCAAAGTCCCAAAGTGAAAATCGAATTGGTTTCAAAGTTACAAGCATCTATAGGCGAGGGCGCGCAGGTATAAAAATCGATCGTATGAATGGCGCGGCGCAGATAAGTTAGGCCCGGCTTCATTGGGATTTTCAGCTTACGATACGGTAGAAACCTGTTCTAAAGATATTCTAGGGTTGTCCTGAAGAGTTAGATTGTTTTAGCGGTTCAAATTTACAGCGTGAAACGGTTTCAGTCATCTTGTAAACGTATCGAAGAAAAAGTTCATTATAGTGACTCAGACGTTCAAGATTGTGGCGAAAATATATGTGTTTGACGAAAGATGTTTACGGATAAAAAGAGTATAAATACTAATAAGTATCCTTCAAAACGTTACACTCAAAGAAAGTTTTACGGAAATCGTCACATCAATGAAAACGAGACGGAGTATGCCAGTACATCGGCCAAGAAACTTGCGCGCTCGGAGTGTTTTGACGTTATATATTCACCTGAGTTTTCTTATTGTATTTTGAGTTTTACAGTGTTTTTCGAGCTTGCAAACATTCTTAAGTGTAAAACGTGTAACAGTGACGTTTCCTTTGAAAAAACGAGTCATCAAATATGACTCGTTATGATATAATATTCATCAAAAGAAGCTGATGGTGAGTGTTTGGTGGTCTAGCACAGGTGTTATCCATTATGATTTCATGAAACCTGGCTCATCGTTCACAGCAGAAGTATACTGCAACCAGCTGGACGAAATGATGCAAAAACTTAAAGAAAAACAGCCTAGACTGGTTAACAGATCGACACGTGATAACGCTAGACCACACATTGCACAAGTGACTGTGACAAAACTACAGAAATAGGAGGTGGAACTTCTTTATCATCCTCCATACTCACCAGACCTAGCTCTCACTGACTACCATGTCTTCCGCAATTTCGACAACTTTTTAATAGGAAAACAATTTAATTCCGACAACGCTGTAAAACTGGCCTTCCAGGAATTCAGTGACTCTGATCCGTCAGGCTTTTATACCATCGGCCTGAACAACCTGCCGCTTAATTCGCAAAAGTGTATAGACAATACGGGTGCATACTTTGATGAGTAAAATAATTCCTTATAATTGTAAGTTATCAACCACCTTGCCTTCTTTTCTAGAAATTTCATCTTTAACGACCTGATAATTATATTTTTATATTAATATTGTAAAATTTAATGAATTAAATAAAACAAACACATTACAATTTTATTTTAATTTCTCGAAGCAAGTTTTTGCCATGTGTGGTATCTTTTACATAGTTAATTAATTTCCATTATTTTATACGCCATTGTTTATTATTAATTACGAGGGTAAATCAAATATAAACGGGATTTTATTTTTGTTAAACAAATTTATTTATTGAAATAAAAGGCGGACACAATTTATTTTTCTACATAGTTTCCTGCTTTAGAAATACATTTTTTCCAACTAGAAGGAAGGTTTTTTATACCAGCATCGTAGAATTAAGCTTGTTGCGTCAGGAGCCAATTGCGCACGAATCCCTCTTCGCCCGCGTCATCTTCAAATCGTTGCCCACCTAGAGCTTCTTTAAGTAGCCCAAACAAATGAAAATCGCAGGACGATAGGTCCGGGCTGTAGACAGGATGATCAAGTCCAGGGGCCTGGCGTTGTCGTGGAGGAAGATAACCCATCCGGCACACAATTTACGGAACACTAGGTCGTTTGTGATGATCATTTGACGTCTCCCATAACTTATTCCGACCTGTTCTGCAATTTCGGATAATCTCTCCCGTCGATCGTCTTTAATAATGTCTCGAACCGCGCGAAAGTTTTCTTTCGTAATGCTGGCCCGAGGACGGAGATCGTGTTCCTGATTTTCCACTCGTTCTCGTCATTCCTTAAACTCTTTAAGCCAGGCAAATACACGAGTCCTTGACAATGTTTGTTGACCGAACTGTGCAGTCAATCTCCGAAAAATTTCGGTCGCTTTAACTCCTTCACGAGCAAGAAATTTTAGAATTATGTGTTGCTCAACGGAGGGATGCACCTTTTGCACTGACATCTTGAGCGCTACTGACGAATTGGTTGGGAGTGTGGAATGGCTGGCTCTCCCCACTCCTAATGCCCCCACGTAAGCATACTAGAGGCAAGGGCCCAGTGTTCCTACCACGCGTAGACGCTCAGGAACAAAAATACCGTTTATACTTGCTTTACCATCGTATGTATAAATTCAAACAGGACATAAACTCACACACCTACAAAACTGTTTTTTTGGTGTAGGCATAAACCTACACCAAAAAAACAAATACAAATAATCGCTTGATATATGTGAGTTGAGACATTATTATATACTTCGTTCGTTATTGTAATCGTACTTGTGGTAATGATTGAAGCCGTACATATTAACGAATATTAACTGAATACAAGCAATCACCTAACGGAGTCGTTGTAGAGCGAAAATTTAATTTGATCTAACAAAATAACTTTTAAATTTATTATTTAACGTGTTATAATTTTCATGATATGTGTATTTTGCTCTTCGAAACAAACCTTATGACCATGATTATTAAGATTAGGGTTTGTTTATAACTATATAAATGTACTATAAATCTCCATTTATTGTCACATGATCTGCAATCACTCTATTTCACTTTCTGCAGCAAGAGTGAAACCAAATTTAGCGATAAAAACGACTGCGCCACCCACCGTGAGTAGTAGGCGATCGTTTTCGCAATAAAATACAAATTAGTCGCGAAATATCTCAGCCCCGATTTCTCTATACATGCCAATTATGAAAGATTTGACATGTCAGAGAGACATGTGATTTGCTCTTCTAAACAATCCTCATGACCATGATTATTAAGGTTAGGGTTTGTTTATAACTATATATATATGTTCTATAAATCTCCATTTATTATTATTTTTTTTTTAACTCGACAAGACTATGCTGCCGCCAAAAAATTACTAAGAAAAAAATAAGAAAATTGTTCAGACAAAAATTTTTCTTGGCAAGAAAGTAACAAACAATGATAAGAAACTTTATGTGAACTATAACTTTATAACTTAAGTAATTTAAAATAAGTTAAATTATACTTTTCAAACTAGAACAGACTGTTTTACTTTTGAAGATTTGAGAAGTATTACTAAACAATTATTTCCCTAATTGCATACATAGACTTTTTACAGAAATTGTTTAAAGTGATATGTTGAAAACAATCAATCAGGATTTAAATAAATAAAATGTATATAATTAAAATTATGAATGTTAAATTTCCTTGATGTAATTGTTTTCAGTGAAAGGTTATTCTTTCCCGGGAAAAGAATTGAAGCGTTGTTAACGTTATTTATGTCCTAAATGTCAGTTACTACGTTCAAATATCAATTTTTAATATAATAATCTAGAAAGCGTTACTAACAAATACAACCACGTTCTAATAAGTAAATGTCCTATTTCTGGTTTATTAATGCAATACTATTACGTCATGATATATGTATTTTTCACGTTGTTTATTAATAGTAATTTATCTTTTTATTAATTTATTTATATACCTTATATAATACGTCTACTGAATCTCTCTTACTGAAATAGTTCATACTTTATGATGCTATTTCTATACCAAATAAATTATTTATTCCTCACACTATATATTTCCACAAATAATAACACTTTTTTATTGTAAATTCCGAAACTGCAATGATTATTCGAAAAATTGTCGGAATAAAACAGAAAAATTGTTTATATGATTACTTTAAGTTTTGAATATATTCTGTAGTATATTTATTTAATTGTTTAGTACATTCAACATTAATATATTTGAACTATAAATGCTCCATGGCAATAATACCATCACTAATGTCTGACGACATATTTAGGGCAGCTTCACTGATATTAAATCTAGAGCTATAGAATTACAGTTTTTATAAATAAAGATAGCGTTGTTGCCATTAATCGAAAAAACCAATGATCATCAACAAAAGATAGGCAAATTATTAAAAATTGGGAGAAACGGAGTGTTCTATGTATTGTTTTTTGTTTAATAAAATACGTTATTTGCTGTACTCTGTGTTGGATTACATAATTAAATACCTTCTTAATTTTGTAATATAATTATTTTAATTAAAGGATTACCTTAAAAAATTGTTGGGCATACAAAATTTTAAGTTATAAAAAATAGTTCATGCTAATATAATATTAAAATTATTATTGATCTTTTTTAAATGTGTTTGAAATAATATTCAGTTCCATATTTGCTATTATATATAAATATTAAAGAAAAGAAATTTATATACTTTTCCTTAATATAGCTTTTATTTATACCTTTTATTAAACAATATATTTCACAATGAAAAATAAAATATAATATTTATTCACCACATTAAACAGAAAACATTAATCTTAATTATTTTTAATATATAAATATTATACTCTCGTATTTATGTTTTTCTCACATTTATAGCATTTCTCGATATATATCCTATTATTTATTAATTATTAATATTATTACAGTAATGTATCAAATGATCTGCAATCACCCTGTCTCACTTTCAGCAATAGGAATGAAAGCAGATTTTGCAATAATAACAACCGCGCCACTCGCTGAGACTGATAGGCGATCGTTCTCGCAACAAAATACAAATTGGTTGCCAAATAACGCAGCCTAGATTTCTATATTCATGTTAGATGGACATGTGTATATTGCTTTTCTAAACGAACCTCATGACCATGGCAAATAAAATATCATCACACCAGGGAATTGTTATATCCTATTATTGTCGCATGATTTGCAATCACCCTGTCTCACTTTCTGCAACAAGAGTGAAAGCACATTTAGCGATAAAAACGATTGCGCCACCGGCCGTGGGTGGTAGGCGATCGTTCTCGCCAAATATGAAAGATTTCACATGTCAGAGAGACATGTGTATTCTACTCTTCTAAACAAACCTCATGACCATGATTATTAAAAAATATCATCACCATCTCCAATCACGGGGATTGATTAGGGTTTGTTTAGATTTGTTATATATATCCTATTATTAATTATTATTATTATTATTATACTGTAGATATATCAAATATATAAAATAGAAATTAAATATAAGTATTCAAAATTATAATTTATATATATATCGTATTGTTCCCCCTATTCGTCTTTAATATGTAAAATAATAAATTGTAAGATTAACGATTTAAATTAGTACGCTTATTAAAGTCTATATATCTCATTCTTTCTATTTTACTTCTATTGTTCTAAGTATAGAGGTGTCTTAGTATACGAGCAACATATCTTATATGGAAGTAGAGAATATACCCTGTGGTGTATTCTAAATAATATACAAGGTGCATTTCAAAAGTAGTAGAACTGATTATTTGTAGTCCAGGCGGAGCGATGGAGGGGAGTATCTATTAGCGGGAATGGTGATGGGGATGTTAGAAACAGAATGCACCCTTGGTTAGTCGCCGCCAGTCGCCGCCGAGCCTTTGCTGAGTGAATATCGCTCGTACAGTTAACCTCTGTTGATAAACATTGTCACGCTCCAATATGAACTGTACGTTCGAGCAGTGCTAGGCTTTGAAATTTTATGTGAAGCTTGGAAAGACTGCAACAGAGACTGTTACCATGATCAAAGAGGCTTTTAGGGATGATGCCATGGGATGATCAAGCGTTTTTAAATGGCACAAGTTGTTCAAGGAAGGAAGAGAGCAAGTTGAAGACAACCACCGCTCAGGACGGAGAAAACGATGTTGATCGTTTTTTTACCATCAATGCGTCATTCGCGAAGAGTTTGATTCACCTGGCAGAATTGTTAACGCACAACTTTAATTGAAAGTGCTCTAACGGTTACAGAAGTGAGTCATCAGCGTGAAATCAGCAATTACTAACACTTAGAAACTAATTCACGACAACGCGTCGTGCCACACCGTGCTGTTGGTATGGGAGTGGCTGGTCAGAAAACAACTTGGCAACGCATGCCACACCGTGCTGTTGGTATGGGAGTGGCTGGTCAGAAAACAACTTGGCAACGCTGCCTCACCCCCCCCCCCACCAATCCAGCAGCCCAGACACAGCCCCTCCTAACTTTTTACTTTTCCCTCAATTGAAAGGACGTTGTTTTGAGTCGGTGGAAGCCGTGCAAGAAGCCGTGACGCGTGAATTAATCTTGTTGAAGACTTCCAGCAGGAATATGCGGACTGGCAGACTCGCTATAAAAAGTGTATTAATGCAGGAGGGTATTATTTTGAAGAATTCGAAGGTATATTATTTTGAAGGTATCGAGGGAGCGTCTCCATTCTGATGGTGGTGGGGTAGCCTTCTTGATTAAGTACGGTTTAAGTTTTAGATCCCTTGTATCAGAACTTGCTAATCTTTTTGGACTTTGCCGTCAAAATAAGGTTGGAATCGTTATGGTGGAGGTTTTTTGGACAACAACAACAACATAAGTTCAACTTCCAGCATGGAAAGAAGTAGTCTGGCAACCAGTAATACACAGACTCTGGAGAATCTAACGATATAAGGGCAACAGTCTGTTATCAGTCTGGATGCACTTATAAATACATAGTCTTGCTCGTGATCGAATACTTTACTTCTTTAGTTATTACTTAATGTTTATAATAGCAAAATTTTTAAGTTAAATTAATTATTTTATTGCTATAGATTAGCTATAGATTTGCTATAGATTATATAGAAAATAAAATCTATAATTTTATTTTCTACATAAAAGCCGGTACTTTCTTGGCAGAAGGTATAGCAGCTTTTGTACTCCTGAATGTTTCGAGGCTTTCGACATTCTCAATTACCAAATTTTTCTGTTAGAATATCCTATGCCTGGTTTTTCCGAACCTATTAATTTCTTAATTAAATCGTATTTGAGCAAAAAGAAATAAGCAGTCATTAATGCTAATAATATAGTTTTCTTGACTTGTGATCGAAACAGGAGTTCCTCAGGGATCTGTATTAGGGTCTTTATTTTTCCTACAATAGATATCTACCGATGCAGATCTTCTACAGATTAATATATCATATATACGACAGGCTCGGTGATCTACCTTATCACTTTTCCAGAGTTATGTCCGATATTTCCGTCATATATTAATGAGCACCTTTGCAGAAACTGTTTCGATTTGTCTGCATACCATGTGAAAGATCCAGAAGGCAGGAAAATGGGTACCACATCAATTGAACGAAAGACAGATGGAAAAGCGACAAACGGTATGCGAGCTTTTGCTTTTTCGCTTTGAAAGAAAGTCTTCTTTGCGTCAGATCGTGACTAGTGACGAAAAATGAATATATTTCGAGAACCCGAAATGCAAAAAGTCATGAATTTCACCAGAGCAACCATTAACATCAACCCAAAAACTGAATCGCTTCGGAAATAAGACAATGTTGTGCATTTGGTGGGATCAGAAAATTGTCGTGTACTATAAGCAACTAAAATCTGGTGAAACTGTGAATACCGCTCGCTGCCGACAACAAATGATCAATTTGAACCATGCATTAATCGAAAAACGACCAAAATAGGCTCGAAGACACGGAAAAGTGATTTTGCAGCACGATACTGCACAATCACAAACAGCAAAACAGGTCCAAGATACGATTTCTGCACTTGGCTGGGAACTTTTGCCGCACCTGCCCTATTCACCCGACCTTGCTCCTTCCGACTAATACTTGTTTTCATCGATGACACATGTACTTTCCCAGGAATACTTCAACTACGAAGAAGATGAATAATGCCTTGTTCAATGAATCGACTCAAAAGAGGAACTCTTTTTCTGACAAGGCATCCACAAATTGGCGGAAAAATGGGAAAAATGTATAGCTAGCGATGTAACATACTTTGAATGAAACATTTTTTACCATTCTTCCAAATTAAACGTGATTTTTCAATGAAAAAATTAAGAATTATTAATCGGTATACCTGGTATATAGAATCGAAAAATTTGAAAAAATCAGAGGAATTCAACTTTAATTCATACAGTTGCCCCCCGCCACACCTAGTAAGGTGGTCGGGAGTGGTAACTACACATTTTTGGATTCTCTATTAAAAAATAAGCAACTTTTATTGACAACATTTTTTTGTAAAATTATAATTTCCAATGTTGTGAACAGATTTTTATTTTACTTTTAACTTTCTCTTTCGTTATAATTTGTATAGTAACCATAATTTAAAAATAATTACACGTGTAAAAGTTTAATATTTTTAACAAAGAAGCCAAAAATAGAAAAAAAAAGTTGTAGATTTTCATTTAAGATTCTGAAGTTATCCTCCGCCCCACGCAGAAAGGTGGTAGGAATAGATTTAATTTTATTAGCATTCAATAGCCTTTTCGAAAATTGTAAACTTTTGTTCTTAACAATTTTTATTTAATGGTTATTTTGCGAGATAATCGACTGTTTTCGAACTTTTTGGATGTATACTCGAAACTCGATATAGCGAGCGGTTTCGGGGAATAACACGCTGTACCAATTTTACCCCTACCAGTAATGTACTCACCTACTTCCCCTTTACTCGATAGCCGTCATGTAGTGACGGTATGTTTAACAATTTTGACCTGTGTATAAATGTACTTTATCTTTTTTTTTATTTTAAGTGCACAATACAAAATATTTAATAATTTATTAAATAAATAAAAATTAGAATACAATTAAAATGTATTGTAATATTCATTAGCGATATAATAAATATACTTCAAAAATATTTCATTATTTTAAAAATACATATTTTTTAATATTAATATTGTATAATTTTGATAAAAATGATTAATTTTTTATTGTTAATCATTGAAATCATTATTTATATTTTCTAAAGTTAAATTTTTTGACATGTATTGCTTTTCTCAGGATTCCTCAATCAGGCAGTGGAGTATATAAATAATTACTATAAATGAATTAGCTTTTCATAATATGGTATAATTGTAGTAAGACGAAACATGTATACTGGGTGTTTCATGTATCTTGAGACTGCTAAATATCTGGAGAAATAAGTATTATATTATAAAAATGTTCCAAATAATCCCTCAATAATATAAAGGGGGCTATTCAGATGCATTGAAATTAGCCCCCATCCCCAGCCCTAGGAGTAAGTCGGGGGGCAATACTTGGAAATCTTATATGAGAATCCGTTTTTTATACAGATTCGTAATCTACGTAAAAACAAAGTAGGATTTGTTAAAAAAATTTTTTTGATTTATGTTAGATGGCGCTGCAATCGGAGAAAATTAGTTTTGGCCACTTTCTTGAAGAAAAATCACCCCGCTTTTATGCATAATGATTTTAAAGTTATTGTCCATTGAAAAGCGGTGACTCATGACCGAGCATAAATATTGCATTATCGTAAATGAATGATCCAATAAATAGAAATTTACTTTAGTAAAATTCAAGAAATCTAATTGTGGCAGAATTATTCAATTTCATTTATTTTATTTAGTTTCTTTCTGTTTTTGAAATAACATTATTTTCAGTTTATCTTGTTCCTAGTTAGTTTTGATTCTTTTTTTTCAAATTAAATTACTTTTATTTAATTCTTATGGACTTATTTTGTTTCGCGTTAACAGCAGATAAATAATGGAATATTTATCTGTATAGGAAAAAGTGTAAATAATTTTCATTTATGGTGGGTGTAGAAGAAATTTCAACGAAGCTGTTACCCGCTATGCTGAACATTTTCTTGAAAGGCCACGATCTTGTCCTACCTTTTTTTCGTGTCGTACAACAATTTACTACCGAAGGAAGTATGCAACTTAAAAAAAACTCGTAGAGCTATTGTCACGGGGGATAATAATCAAATTGCAGTGCTAGCTGTAATAGCCAATAGCTCCCATACGAGTGTTCGAGAATTATCTCGTAATTCTGCAATTCTTCTTCATAGTGTTTGGAGAATCCTGAAAAATCACAAATTTCATCCCTACCATATCATCATGCATCAGGAACTTCTGGTGATGATTTTAATAATCGAATTGTCTTTTACAATTGGGTAATCATTTCCGCAATTCTTCATTTCTTCATGTAATGTTCTCCGACGAGTCAACTTTCACGAACCACGGCGAAGTTAATCGTTACAACATGAATAATTGGAATGTGAAAAACTTACACTGGTTACGTGATGTTAAGCATCAGCGTCCATGTTCTGTCAAGGTTTGATTTGGAATCATAGGCGACATACTAATCGGTCCTATATTTATCGAAGGTGCATTGAACGGAGAAAAATACCCCAACATTTTACAAGATGATTATCCGGCACATTATTCAACAATATTACGAGAAGTGTTAAATTGCGATTATAATGATCGCTGGATCGGTAGAGGTGATGCATTAAATTGGCCAGCCAGATCGCTAGACCTTACGTCGCCAGATTTCTTCTTGTGGCGTTACCTAAAATAATAAGTATATGGAAAAGCACCAACTACTCGAGAAGATATGATGGAACGTATTAGAAATACTTGCTCACAAATAACACCAGACATACTTTTAAGTTGTGTACAAGCATTCAAAGCGCGAATCAATAACTTCGTCGAAATGGAAGTCGTCATTTCGAGCATTTATTGTAATTGAATGATGACAGTTGAGTAGACTCACTGAAATCAAGCACCTCGATGCTTAATTTGTAAGCAATTACACGCTATACTTGCTGTACCTACTTACCAAAAGAAAACGGAGGTCACCTAATTTTGGCCGCTTGCAGCGCCATCTACGATAATGCGTCAATCATGGTCGGACATGAGTCACTGCTTTTTAATCGACAATAACTTTAGAATCATTATGCATAAAAGCGGGGTAATTTTTCTTCAAATAAGTGGCCAAAACGAATTTTCACCAATTGAAGCACCATCTATCACAAATAAAAAAATTGTATTTTTTTAATACCTTAGTTCATTATAATAAACTCTACTTTATTTTTTTGCGTAGATTATGAATCTGCAATAAAAAATAGTAATACCCATTTAAGATTTCAATGTTGCCCACCGTCTCATCACAAGGGTTGTGGTTAGGAGGGCCTAATTTTAATTTAGCTAAATAGCGCCTTTGATAATATTGAGGATTTATTTCGAAAATTTTTATCGAACAATGCTTATTTCTCCAGATATTTAGCAGTCTCAAGATAAATGGAACACCCAGTATATAAACCCAAAAACAACAAAACCATATTATTATCTGATAATATGCATTTATGTGCATAAAAATTCAAATACGTGGTCAAAGTAGGAATCAGTATGACTATACATTTACCTTCAGTTATGTTATTTTCCCATTAGATGAAACTGTAATACGTAATGATCTCTTCCTTGGCGTTATAACTTCATAAAATAATTTATGCAAAAATACACTTTTAGGTAAAAAAGTAAATTTAAATTGTAATAATACATTGACATTACAAAATAAATGTTCAATACAGTGCGAAACGATTTACATCCAGTTTGTAACATTACGTCGAATATAAGGTATTATTATATTTCAAATGTATTTTTCTCTTACATATAACGAAAAATAGCGTCTAATTCTACACATATTTTTACAGTAACATAAAATAAATATATGCAAATTGTATCTTGTATATTTGATACACGTATGCAGAATTCTTCACTATGTCTATATACAATAATTTAACTATTGATGTATAACTTTACATCAAATTTAACTTACTACATTTATACAAATATAATATAAACTTATGTTAATAAATGTATCAAACTATTTATAAAGCTCCCAAAGTAATATTGTCTCAAACCATTTCCTCAACATAATTTCCGTGCACGACTTGAAACTAAAAACTTAGGAAAAAGTACATATGATAATCTGTAACAACATACTGTCGAATAGCTTTGTAAAATATTACGGGCATAAATGTGAGCAGTTTATACGACGTGATCAATGTGTGTCGGAGTAAATCCGATATCTGTGGTAAATGGTCGACGTGATTTTCATATGGCACAAAGTAACGTACAGTTAACTTTGACATTCCATTCCATGTACGCACGTCGTCTCACTGCTTTTGCATGCTGGCAATATACAACGCCGTGACACGAAGTTCTTCCATAACTTTACCGTTAAATAATTCAAATTCTCCTTGCACTCGATGAAAACAGATTCGGGTGCATCCTTCGGCAAAGGACTGCTTCATCGACTAACTACGTTTTACCCAAAACTTGCTAAACTAATTAATTAACGGGAACGGCTACGTTAATCAAACGGGCTGTTGCTATTAAATCGTCGAGATACGTGTATTCCTTATGGAAAGTTCGTTGAAAGTGTTATTGAGATAAATAACTAGATGAAGGGTCCAATGAAATAACTTGTTGAATCAATTACTGTCGTTTCTATTTTGAAATTGTGTCGCAAGTCACAGAGTAATTCAGAAATACAAATACTACTCCAATTATCTATTAGCGTTGCTTCATTAGTTAACTATTGTTTGATAAAAAATGTTATATTATATAATATATTCTTTAATAAATGACATTTTACTACCGCAATGAATAATAAGTTGACAACATATCACTGTCATTTAGTTCAGTAACAAATTTTATGTAACTGCAGAAAATATCATTATTTATTTATACTCTTATAAAATATTTATTCAACAATCAGTTGTTCGAAAACAACTGTTTAAACAAAATTATTCAAACAATACAATTATGTAATAAGTAAACAATACATCTCTAAATAAATGTAATACTTTTGGTTGGAAAGAAAACATTATTCGGAAAATTGTTTGAAAATTGCATAAATTATAATTTTGCTTGCATGCAAAAAAGTAAGATCATTACATACATAGAGGTATACTCCAAAGCAGAGCTAATCGCGTTAAAATAAGAGAAACTCATGATGAGACAAGAAAATTGTTTGACTTACCGTGTATATCATAATTTGTTTATAAATATGATAAGGAATATACTATATTATAATATAATTGTCAATTATAGTCAGATGTAAAGTATTCGAATGTGCCATATAGAATCTATTAATTCTGAAAAGTATAGGGTGTCTAAAAGATAGGAAATGTTCTACTAGCTCGTGAAATAAGCATTTAAATAAATAATTGTTAAGAACAAAAGTTTAATATTTTTGAGAGGGCTATTGAACATCGACAAAATTGGGCCGCCTCCTGCCACCCTTCTGGATGGGGCGGCGGGTAACTTCATTGTTTTATATTGAAAACCCATTTTTTTATATTTTTGGATACTTCGTTGAAAAATAATAAACTTTTATTGAAGTAATTTTGTAATAGTTAAGATAATTTTTAAAGTTATAAAAAATTAAAAGTAAATTGTAAAACCGCATGTAACACTGAAATTATAGTTTTATATAAAATGGTACGAATGAAGGGTCATATGCGAGCGGTCTTTTTTTCGCTGTAATTCACATAATTACTTCAACAAAATATACAAAGTTATGAACAAAAAAATGGAAATATTAAAAAAATCGTTGAATTCCGAAAAAATGGCAAACTACGAAAAAAAAAGATTTATTTACAGTTCTCTACATTTAGACGATATAATAATGACATACCACCTATCTTTATATGAAAATTAATATGTCTGTTAATAGGCAAATATTCCATTCACTAATTTTTAAAATAATTTAATTTCAAAAGTATGAATGAAGCTTACTTATTTTTTAATAGAGAATTCCAAAATGCAAAAAAATTACAGGAATTCCACTTAAAGTGGTACAGTTGTCCCCCAATCCACACGAAAAAGAGGCCGGGATAACATTTAATTGTAAAAATATAATTTCCATTTTATTTTTAACTTTTTTTCTATTTTTTTTTGCGGATTAACATTTAAGATCCTGAAGTTAACCCCCACCTCACTCAAAAGGGGAGCAGAAGGTGACTAAATTTAAATGGTTATTTTATGGGATTTTCGACCGTTTCTATATTGTTCTCTTCAGAAAATTGGATGTGTATTAGAATTTGTTTCAGTGCACAAAAATCAAAGATGTACAATAATGGTGTTTGATTAACATATTTTATTTTCTTATTTTTAGATAAGAAGTATGTTTCATACTAAAACCAGGTATATTTGGAAATTGTATAATTTCTACTGTAAAACATAACAGAAATCATTGGTTCAAAAATTTGGTATTAAGAAACAGTAAATGTTTGACAAGCGAATGTAGTTTCACTTACATTATATTTCAAAATACCAATTCTGCTATATTGACCTAGTGTTAATCGACGTAATTCTAATCATGTCTATTGTCATTTAGTAGAATTGATATAACCTTGACATTTTACATAGTTTCGTATTCAGAAATGATTTGATTACAGTTTAGCAGAAGTTTTCCTTTGTAAATATATCATACTTTTTGTAACACGTGCACGGAAAGTAGTACTTTTCGTCCCTGTTTCGCGGAAAAAAAGTAGCTCATTTCATACTGGAGTAATAATGTAAGATTTTTTATCAGTTACCTCTAGCAACGGAAATGAAACGCTTACATTATTACCGCGTCTGTAATGACCTACTTTTCACTCTTCGAGCGGGCGCGAGTAGCAGAACTTTCGTGCATATGTTACAAAAAGTATAGTATGCAATACGTGTGGAAAGGTTATTGACGACTCCTGTAATTAACAACACTCGAATTCGGCTCGCCTTCGTCTCGTGCTATCAACCTCACACTTGTCGACAACCGTCTACTTTCTGTCCTTGTTGCGTAATGTACTATTATATTAATGTATTGTATAAAGTGTTGCATTAATGTTAGGTTATCAAAGTTAAAACTTTTACTTCAAAATCGATTTTTCCCACATCATTCCAACTTAAATGTTATTCATTGTTTTAAGATTATTATGGACTTAAATTAAGATATTATAGCGACTGTAGAACAATCAAAGATGAATGCAAGTCATAAAAAGTCACAATTACCTATTGTCAATTCATTGCATGGGGTAATTGTGACCGTAGTTTCCTATGATAACAATTTTGCATAAGTACAATTCGTATTGCTTGTCATGAAAAAATTTAATAATGTTTATTACCGTATTAATGTCAATTATATGGTGACTAGACCGCGTTCCCAATGGATAAAATCCCTAAATATCGGAATTCCTAAAAATACTAGCGTCTGCGAATGAATATCGAATCTAACGTTAACTTGTCACATAAATGTAGCAATGTTGCACTTAGCATCGCATAGGCGGAAGAGTCAATTTTCAAACAACAGAACGTCATAAAAGATAACCTTCATTGGACGAGAAAAAGAAGAAGGGACCAACAAAGCGTTAACGCGTGCAATAGGGGAAATACCCTATAACTGCGCGCCTGTTGGAAGATATGAAGTGGAGGGGATTAACGAAGAATGAGACTTGGTATAAATATGCATCTGCCAGACGTAAAGCACACATTCGTTAGTGAGTAGTGAGAAGTGAACAATCAGTGGAAGAAGAGGAGTAACCAGACCTTGACTGATTAAGCGGCGAGCTCATTTGAGGAGTGAAAAGTGAACAATCAGTGAAAGAAGAGGAGTAACCAGACCATGACTGATTAAGCGGCGAGGTCATTTGAGG
>JABFPR010000081.1:0-16671 GCA_022817345.1 Neoscelio sp. ZL-2020
TACAAGCAATTGATACGCCTCAGCTGCAGATTTCTTTAAATTGAAGAAGTAAATCAAAAGTTCCCGCAAATCACGCTTATTCGGCTCAAAACTCGACATTTTCGCACACAAAAGAATATATTATACTCATACAAAATCACGAATATTTTAAGGTTATGATGTTGGCTGATGTCCAACCTTACGATAATGACGTTTACATCTGACAATTTTAACCATAACTTACTGGTGGCGCCAACTTTTGTCAAACGGCGGGAACTTATTTGTACACCTGATACTATCAAAAAGAATGTAGTTTTACAATTGAGTATTTTACTTGGTAAAATTGGTAAAATTCCTTTTCTTTTTTCCATATTACAAAGGAAATATTGTAATATAACATTGTAAATTAAACAAAGATTAACTGAAAAGCTTAAGATATCAAAATTCAAAGATTATAAAATTTTTTTGAATATATTAGTTTTCAAGAAATTTAAATCTATACCACCCGTGTTAGAATAAAGATATTAAATTTAATGTATGAAAATTAACCGAGTTTCTTATCGTTAATATATTATTTAATTAATAAATTTCATAATTAACAGCAAATTAAATAATTACAGTAATTAACATTGTATCAATAACTTAGGTCATTATCGCATATATAACTACGATCATTACCGTATATATAATTACGGTCATTTTTGAATACTAATACAAACTCACGGAATTTCAGCTTCTATTAAAGACGGAAGAGCAATTTCCGGAATACGAGTTAGCGACTTGACACGCGAAATCGTGAGTTTGATTCGATTAGTTGATTTAGTTAACACGGAAGCTCAGCTTTTGTTTTAAGAAAGATCGTTCATTCGAGAATCCGTACGTTAAACCAAGTTAATAAATGCCACTCGCCAACTCGATCAATTACAGCCTATGTTTAAGGGAGGACAAATGTCTTTATTTACTTTGTACAGAGTTGTTCCCTAGCGTCAAGTTTTAGCGATGAACAACGATTCTGATTTACTGGAAATTGAAAAGTCAAAAAATGATAAATCTATTGTTTTAATATAAAATGCTTCTGTTCAAGAAATTATTATTTATAATTATTTGGTAATGAAAAGCATTTGCAATGTTTTAGAAATAGAATTATCTTTTGTCTCTTAAATAATTAAAGACTGATTAAAACACTACAAAGGATAGCGTATGTCATGTAACGCAAGATTTGCAGTAAATATAGTTGAAGCGTATCTCTTTAGTTGCCCCGTGAATGATAATATCCAAGAAATATTTATTTAAACTATGTTTTGATATTTTTTAAATTTAATAAATTTTCAATACATGTTAAACAAACACTCAATGAACATCCAGTGAATATTTCATTTCCGTGCATTCAATTTTGTAATAATAAAAGTTTATATTACTTTTAACATTTGTCATATATGTATACGAGGGTCGTTTGAAAAGTAAGGTAAACGAGGAAGACAATACGAAAAAATTGACAATTTCACCTTTCTTTTCAAAATAATATCCTTCAAGCTCGATTCATTTCATCCAGCAACGTTTCCATGCCATTAAGCCATTTTTATAAAATGATTTCTCTTGACGTGGTCGCTTTCTTTTTCAAAAAGTAAAATTTTATCACAGCTCGAATCTCAATTTTTTAATGATTTCGTAATTTGCGTATATGACACACGTTTGTATTTCGACCCAACAAACATTAACCGCACTGAGCTCTGAACTGTAACTCTGCATGTGATCTTCTAAGGATTGAAACTAAATTGTCCAATACTGATTTTGATCATAGGATTGCCAACTGTGTCATTTACCATACTTTTCACACTACCCTCTTACAACATATGCTTAACTTTCTAATGGCATTTACTAAATGTAAAACTAACTTCTATATCATACTTTTCTGAAACTTTCCAAACGTTAAAGAAAAACGTTTAGTAAGCGATCAATTTCATTTTTGTGAAACCTTTTTTTAATATATATGTTGGATTCACTGTGCAAACAAATTATATTTTATTAAATCAATTTTTGCATATTTTATTTTACAAAATTATAATGTTTTCAAATGTTTGTTATAAACAAGCACTAGAAAATAAGGGAGAAAATAATAACAATACATTAATATCTTACTACTGCTCCTTATTTTAATATAATTCAAAACCATATACATTAACAATTATATATCTGGATTATCCAAATTACTTTGCAGGTTATCGAATTCCAGCACACGCTCGGTCTTAGAATTTGTTCGGGATATTTTATTAATATTTATGCAAATCATTACTTGGCCACTTGCAACGAAGTTCGTATAAAGCAATATCGCTGTATTCATAAAAAATATTAATAAATTTTTCAGATTCATTTTCACGAAGGATTTTACTCGATCTGTCCAAATGTAAAATAATGTCGCTAAATCTCAACTCTGTTATAATCTTGACCTCATGGCGTTCGTTAATCTAGAAATCCGAATCGTTCGTTCACCAATCAGACTCATCAGTTAACGGGTCGTACCGTTCATAGATTAGCCGTGTTCGTTCGCCAACTCACCTACCCCTTTGCTAACAAACCTAAACTGTTCTGTCAGCTATCCGTATCCATATACCAAACAATTCTATACCTTGTTCGCCGTTTTATCATGCCTAGTTAGAACGAATACAATTTCTTTCAACAAATAAATTTTCTTAATCGTATTTCAAAGACATTTATTATAATTTGCATGTGTAATTCCTTTAATTTTTAATCCTCTACTATATATTTAAAATGATACTATTCTTAAATCAGATATTCAAAATTTCATTCAAAGCTGCAAAGGTAATTAGAAGAAAATGTTTCAGAGAATAAAAACAAAACTGAACCTATACTAAATATAAATTTAAGATGAGCTCAGCTAACCCTATCTTATTCTGCGAAATTCAGATTTATTTGGCATAGTTTATTCATGAAATATTTATTCTATAAATTTAATTGCTATAAGTTGTCGAATACAAGAATAAAATTATTATAATTTATTTGATTCAATATAATTCACAAGTAACAGATTAGACCCCATGTACAATGTTAAATGTTCATAATATTAATTTTTGTTTACTTAACATTGTCTATGTACTAAACAAACCCTAACTAAACTTTTGGAATTAGTTGTCATCGTGAATTTACATTCTCACTCTTAAGAGATTTCTGTGAAGTCAACCTGAATACATGTTTAACATATCAAATATTATATGTTTGATGTACATACAGAAATCGGAGCGCATCATATTTGTGACTGGTTAAAATATACGATGATTGCAATCTACTACCTCCGGCGAGTGGTGGCGTGATCATTTGTATCGTCTGTGCTGATTTTGCTTTGTTACTATACATGCGAAGGTGGTGCAACAATTGCTTGTATGAACACAATATTTGTACAAATTTGAAAAAACGGGAGTCCTGTGTTTTTTGGTATAATTACTTAGTTATCTCAACAACTAATAACACAATATTAATGGAATTCTTCGGATAGTATCTATAAACTTTAATAAACTCCGATATTCTGATAGTACTTCTTGATTAAACGATATACTGAGTCTCTATATAAATCACACGAAATATTAAATTTGCTTTAATATATTTTATTTTAAATATAAAAGAAAAAACGTTATTTTTATACAAAATTATGTATATATTTATATACCTATAATAAAGTCTTTAATCTATAAAGTATGAGTTTTACTTAATGTTCCAAGGCACCCCACTTTGCGTCCCATGACACCAGCAAGAGGGGTGTCTTAAACCACGTTCCACCTTTTCAACTTTATTATATTTTGGTATGTAAATAGTAATAATTGTTTCTTTAATAAAGAGTTTAAATTTAAAAATGCTTAAAGTTTACGTCACATATAATAATAAATGACAAAAATAATTTTGTATGTGACAAATAAGGCACAAACTTCTCTCTTAAACTATTGCCATTTTTATTTCATAGTGATTCCAACTCTTAACTTATAGGTCGGAAATAAAACTGGTACTAATGCTCAAGTGATCAATGAAAAATCCATGCAAGCAAATCGGTCTTGTCGAGATTGTTAATCAAATACTAGGGAGCGGAAGTCTTTTATGCTTCCTGATCTGAAACTTTATTGATCTCTAGGAAATCGAGTAGTAAATGACTTCTTGGAGTTGCTGTTAAACTCTATTTACTATGACGCACTCTCTGTTCCAACATAATAACTCGTATCAAAATGATTCGTCTATGAAAAATGCGATGGGGAGTAAAGCATATACAACCGCCTGAAGCAAAAAAGTGGATAACTGTCAAAACTGACTTTGGCCGTAAATATATGATGAAGTTTACAAATGTGCTGTTATTAAATCGGTTAATATTTATGAAAAGTAAACATATGGTCTATTGTATGGTATATTTCAATTCTCTATTCAACGGTAATATTTTCAAAACAAAAAAGTTAATTTAAATGAGTAAAAATCTCTTACTATGTTTTATTGAATTACCAATACTAAAAAATCACCAACTAAAAACAGTAACTATTGACACTTACTGTTTTATTGTTTATATCCATTAGATTACTGCTTTTCAACTTATGAATTTAAATTATTATTTTTCCGATGCTGTAAGTACAATTGATATCTATTTTAATTTTAATATATTATATGTTATGATCATAAAAGATAATTATTTTTTTGGTTTAAACACAATTACTTCAATTTGTTTCTTTTTATAATTATCATATAAATAAAAGTAAATATATAAATTCAGAGATAAATGTGCAAACTGTAGTTTTGTATTTAACGAACAACATATATAATTAAAACAAAATAATTGTTGCAATATAGCTTCTTTTTAAATTCTAACATAATCACGTCATTATAATAATTATAAATTATGTTTAATCATATATGTATATCATAATTAATTACAATGTGTACGTACCTTTACGTTAATGAGGGATTCTACCGAACTTGACGTCAAAATTTGTCAAATTTTCTACTAGAATAACATGTCTCGAAACTGTTTAGGCCGTTAAAAATAGTAAAAAAGTAACTAATACCGTAAGTATTTTTGGGTTAAGAGGATTGATATGAAAATTCGAATGTTATAATATGTAAACAAACAAATGTTTAAAAATAATTTAAAACTTACAATAAACAAGTAAAAATTCGTTAAAGAAATACGAAAAAAATTTCCCTATACAAAAGGAAAAATGTCTGTAAGTATGTAAGTAAATTTAATATTTCTCTAAGATCTTACTTACGAAATTAGCAGTTGAGATCTTACGTAAGATCTCTCGTGAGAATGAAATACCCTACAAAATTTATCAATTTGTAAGATCTCATCTAAGATCTTATGAAAGATCTCACGTAAGTTATTATATTACGTTTCACCTGAGACACGGATATCAAGCAACTTTATTCAGTTTTTCTTAAGATGTCATGTTAGATCTTAATACGAAGTTGGCAGTTGAGATTTCACATAAGATCATATATAAGATTTTACGTGGGTTATTTTCAATAAGGTTATTTAATTGATACAAAATTTTAATGTTTTAAAAATAAATGTATATAATATTGTTATAATTATTTATTGATTCATCTAAGATAAATAAGTAAATCAGCATTTATCTTCTAACGGTAACATATAAATGAAGTAATTGCATTTAACTGTTTCAATAGACGTTGCATTAAATTATTCTTATCTAATAACAATTTGTGTAAATAAACTTTATCAAGACAAAAGAATAATAATTAGTAGATAACCGTATTTGGTTAAAAATGTAACTAATAGTAATCTAATAGGAAAAAATATTAAATGTTGGTGACCATTCATTTAAAAAGTAACCAAGTTGCTAAAAAGTTTCCAGCCCTGAAAATAATGTATCTGAGACCTTTTAGAAACTTTTGCATAACATTTTATAGATATTTTTAAAGAGATTAACTTATGTAAATAATTTAAATAAATGCTTCTTCTAGCAAAGGTGCTATTATTTAAAAATTCAGAATTTATGGACTAAACATAGATACAAAAATTACAAATAACAAAATTTTAAAAACATTTATGATTTCCAAAATATTAACTAATAATATAATTTATTAAATGTAAACATTTATTTTATAAGTTTAAAGGTGTTTTTCATGTTAATAAAATGGTTTTAAATAAATGTTTTGTCTAAATAAATTTTAGGTATACGTCTTGGAAATCTAATTAGAACAGATTGATCAAAATATCTAAAAAACTATTGCTCTAGGGATATTTTTTAATTTTCTTTCATTTTATTGGTTTTCCATTGAGATATATAGATTATTTATATTAACAGTGAAAAGGGCGTGAAAAATTGAATCAATTTTGATAATTATAAAAGAAGTTTGAAATTTGCGTAGGGTCCCGTCTTAAACATTAACTGTCATAAAAATAATTACAAAGCTGAATAATAATTACATACAATAATTACAAATTACAATAATTTATTAGATGAAAAACAAAACGACTACGTGTTCATAAACTAAAAATTAGTGAGTCATAACGCAAGAAATAGTCTGGCATCATCACCACATCCAATCACAGAAATTGGTTAAGGTTTGTGTAGTTAATACATATTTATGTCAAATGAAATGCAATCACTCTGTCTCGCTTTCCGCAACAAGGGTGAAAGCAGATTTAGCGATAAACACGACTGCGCCACTCGCCGAGGGTGGTTGGCGAGCGTTCTCGCAACATAATACAAATCGGTCGCGAAATATCACAACCCCGATTTCTCTATACATGCCAAATATGAAAGATTTAACATGTCAGAGAGACATGTGTATTTTGCTCTTCTTAACAAACCCCATGACCAAGATTATTAAAAAATATCATTATCACCTCCAGTCACAAGGATTGGTTAGGATTTGTTTAGTTTTACATATTTTGTTTAGTGAATACATATTATTATTAATTATGTGAAATTATTACAAAAGAAAATAATAAATATAACTTAAGACTTAAAAATTATTAACAATAAATAATAATTAAAGAGAATCTGGCTTGCGATTATGAGCTGTACTATTCTCAGACTGTTGTGACGTATTGTTACTACAGTTATTAGTTACTGTTTAATGTCATATCGTTTCGTTGTTACTATGTTACATCTTATGGTAAGTTATGATTTTTAAAAACACAGTAAATATAAATATTATTTGTATGATTGAATTATTAAGATATTAATAATTGTAATTATAATACATTAAATTATAGACAAAACTTGTATATTGTATTATAAAATAATATCGCATTTTTTTTAAAGTTATCTACTTTTCTGCTTCATGCGCTCTATAAGAATAGGTTGGTAGCAGAAATCTATAATTAATGTTTCTCCTCTACCTTGGCAACATTGTAGAAAGATAGAATTTAAATGGAAACATATTCATTGTATGTTGATTCTATGTAGAAATGATCTCTTTGAAATTGTTAGATTAACTTTGAAAGAAAATTGTTTGAATGTAGAGTCTAAGTATCTGGCGCATAAATTTATTAGTTAAATAGACTCACATACAAATAATATCTTCTTTATAAAATTTATAGACACAATACATTTATATATGTGATTTTTTAAATCACTTTATCACTACATATAATTTAATATGTAATTTTATAAATGATATGTAATATTTCAAAATGTTATATGAATTCACTGAAATAATGTAATATTCGAAACTTTATTGAATTTAACATCAAAAAATTTAGATAGCCATAACATTAAATATAGTTACCTTATGGTTTATTACAATAATGATAAAATTAAACAAATTTTTGTAATTGTGTTCAAACAATCATAAAATATCCTTTAAAACAATTACATATAAATTGTTAAAACTAAAATTAATCATTTATACTTACAACATATTATTAGTTATTTATTTTTAGCTTATGTTTTTGAAGCATTATTAATTAAATAAAACACAGTAAGTGATTTTTTGCCCATTTAAATTAACAAGTTTGTTTTTAAAATATTACCATTGTATAAAGAATTAAAATGTAGAATGGACCATATGTTTATTTTTCGACAACATTATTAAATTTAAGAACAGCACATCTTCAAAATGTATCATATATTTCCGGCATAAGTCAGTTTCGATTGTTACTCACTTTTTGATTTATGGTTGCAGTATACTTTCCAGGCATTTTCAGTGGAATTATTAGGATATGTTAATGAATATCCGTGGTAAATAATGATACATGCTGAGTTTCGTTTAGGAATTCTGAAACAAGTTATGTATTTCGATCATGAAATAAGGAACTTTGATAAATTAGATACATTTTAAGTAACATGGAAAATCAAAAATTTACAAGATGTTTGTAAATTCTTTATTACACTTTCGTAAAACCTTTCTATAGTCCTTACTAAACTCTCAGAGTGCAGTAGCTCGACTCGCGTTCGAAAACGGATAAAATTATTGTCCATTTCAGAAAAAATAACAAAATGTCAAACTTTCATTCTCTTCGGATAATTTAATTCTGTTTTTCACCATCACATCAATGATAGAATTAGAGTGGCTAAGAGAGCTAATTAGAGTGGAATAGAATAAGTATCACAATCTCTCGATGTTGCTTCAAGCAGTGTTCAGAAATTTCTCATTCAACAGAGATAAAATAGTTTTAGTAATCTTTCCTTCCGGAAGAAACTACCAGATTGTTGATAAGTTACTGATTTCTACAGTTCATTTTGTATAAATTGAACTAGAATATAATTACGAAGAAGATTAAGTTGAATAAGAAAGTTACTTTGTAGAAATGGAATAATTTTCTGATATATGAATCTCTCTAACTTAAGCACTTCTTCTACTTCGAATAGACCATTTGAAAAAAAAGTTCTTCAAATCGTTTAGAAAAAATTATCACACTAGGAAATATAAAAAGCACCTGTTTCTCATTTATACCTTATTGACCCGATTTTTAGATTACGAAAAAATTACAAATTTTTCTGTTCATTTTTTTTCGAATGAAATTCCGTGTTTATTTAAATATAAATTATCATAACTAACGTAAATATGAACAGAATGAATTGATTTTTTTTATTTTGCTTGGAATATTTTAGCAATTTTGGAAATATAAAAAAATATGAGAAAAAAACATTAATCTGTTAATAATAATTTAACGGAAATAAAAAGAACACGTCTTTGAAGATTCAAATGATAAAGTTAAGTGACGAAAATCATGCCAAAAAATACTTTAATGAGAAAGTTGATTATGAATGTCTATGGAAGATTTTGTCAAAGTTTGTCAACGGTTGTACGAAAATTGTTCGCGATGTAGCGATTTGAATACTGGCTCGTTCGCGGCCTTTCAGCTATGCGCAGCGTAATGAAGCTATCGCGACAGGACTTGACGAAACACGAAAAGACATGTTTAAGAAATATTTAAGCTTGTGATTTATCGCATTTCCGTTTGTACTATAAGTGTGTCTTGTTTGTGAAATCAAATTCATTTCACCAATATTGCATATATACCATTGTAATATATTTCTAACATATAGTAGATTAATTAATATAACTGAAATAAACATGTAAAACAATAAAAACTGTTGAAAGTATTTCATTAATATATTTTAATTTAAAATAAATAATAGAATAGTTAGTGTTATTTTTCGACAAAATATTCCTACTTCGTTTTTCGTTTATTTATTTATATTTCTTATCAACAAATTTCATTTCGACTTCTTTTTTGACCTCTTTCTTTCTCCATTATTATATAAAAGTAAATGGTATCTTTTCTTGTGTTTTTTTAAATTAAAAAACAGTTGAGAAGAAAGTGGTCAAAAAAGAAATAGAAATTAAATTTGTTGACAAAGAAATATAAATAAATAAACATAAAACGAGGTAGGAATATTTTGGGAAAAAATAAGACTTTATTCTATTATTAATTTTAAATTAAAATGATTTAATAAAAAACTGTCTACAGATTTATTGTTTTACAAGTTTATTTCAATTATATTAATAACTTTAATATGTGTAAGAAATATATTACAATTATATAATTATTTGAATTTATTATATATTATAAAAACAATTTTATTTAATTAATGACTCGTACTGTAACTCGAAATAAATGTATATTCAATTTGAACATATAGGGACAATTGGTTGTTAATCTGCAGAACAATCATTGTCAAATTTTGCTAAAATCTTCCATAGACATTAATAATCAATTTTCTCGTTGAAAGTATCATCAACAACATGTTCTTTTTACTTCCATTAAATTGTTATTAAAACATTAATGTTTTTTCCTCATATTTTTTAATACTTATTTTTATACTTATTTTTATACTTCTATACTATATTTTTTTATACTTCCAAAATTGCTAAAATATTCTAAGCAATATCAAAAAAAAATCAATTGATTCTGTTGATATTTACGTTTATTATAATAATATATGTTTAAATAAGTACGGAATTTCGTTCGAAAAAAAAGGTTCTAATTTTTTCTAAACGATTTGAAAAACTTTTAGATTCTTCGAAATAGACAATAATTTTACACGTTTTCTAGTGCAAATCGAGTTACAGCATCCAAAGTTTCAATTCTAAACAAATAGTATGTTCTTTATATATTCAATCAGCAGCATTAATATTTTTAAAATAAATTGCGTTTCTTCAATATAACTTAATGCGTTGTTTGCTTTTGTTTCTTTTTCTAAAAAGTTAAATACGTAGAAGTGATTAATTTATCAGGATTCACATCTCAGGAAATTATTCTATTTTTAGAAAGTAACTTACTTATTAAACTTGATCTTCTTCGTAATTATTTTCTAATTCAATTAATATCAAATGAACTGTAAAATCCGTAATTTATTACAATCTCTGGTTTCTTCCGGAAGAAAAGATTACAGAAACCATTTTATTCAACTCAAATGAGAAATTTCTGAATACTGCTTGAAGCAATATCGAGAGATTGTGTTACCTATTCTATTCGACTATAATTAGCATTCTATCATTGATGTAATGGTGAAAAACAAAATTAATTTATCCAAAGAGAACGAAAGTTTCAATACACATTTTTTACGTAAAGATCATATTTTTACGGATTATCATCTCAATTTCACAATGACTTCATTTTATTTCTTTCACTATGTGATAATTAATAATACTTCAATAGAATGCGATTTTATTCACTTATTTTTAAGCGACCTATGTTTTATTTTTGTGGTGTATCAATAACTATTAAAATAAACTGTTTCTTCTACAAATTAAATAGAATATATACATACATCAATTTGAATGATTTTATACAGAAAATGTTAATATTTAATCCTAGTAGTATTTTGTTACATTTATTTCGTATTATATTGTATCAAACTACATTATATAATTTTTTCATTCCAGTGTCCTTTAGTAGCAGGATGTAGTAGACGTAAGTCCTTCTAGAATTAAACTATAGACTAATTACAAAGCAAAATACATCTTTTTATGTTTAATGTAAAAATGCAAATATTTTTAAGAAAGTGTTTCGTTGTTCGATTAAAAATTAAAATTCGAGAAAAATATGTGCGAAAACAGCAACTGACAAATTCTTTCTTATCTCTGTTCATTGTTAATTTACGTAATCGTCGCATTGAGTCGCTGAAATATTTTATCTGAAAGAAAGTAATATTTTTCATTCCGATATATATATTTTTATTCTAGAAACTAAGTGTTGTAGTGTTGACAAAAACAAGTACTAAGAAAAATTCGGAATAAAATGAAAATATCATAAATGTTTCTGAATTTGCTATATCGACGGCACCGAATGAAACTAATATATCTTAACCTAGTCAATTTAAATCGTGTATTTCTTATAAAGCATATAAGATATGATAGTTCACAGACACGTGGTAGAGATACGTTAGTTTCATCCGGGGTTAGTGACATATGCTTGTAGTCTTTTAAATTTTGACAAGTAAATGTACACCCAAATCAACTGATTCGCCCCCTCTAGATTGCTAGTTGAACGCCTTCTCACGATGGAATGTTTAATTAAGTGAAACATCAATAATATTCGTTAATGTGAATAATATACAGTCATCGTGAAATCGTTTTGTAATTCAGTTTTAATTAAAGTGAATTTGCTTTCTCAGAATTAAACATTTAATTTTTCTTTTGAGTTAGAAAATTAGATTTGGCATATGCAGTATAATTAATAAATATACATATATATAGAAGTTGCATTCAAAATTAAGAATTATGGTATTTATTGCTCTATGAATTTTGTTTCATCAAGCTATGGAACTTTAATATTTTATGATACGATTCAGAAAACACTACCTTCACTAAAGAACCATTAAAATTCTACTTGATATATAATCTACTTTCACACTATATTCACGTTTCTAAAATATATAACAAATTAAATAGCAAATATTTTTTAATTCATCATTCAGTTAGTTTTTATTTTTTTCAATTATATAGAGTGAACGAAAAATTGCGGAACGACTAATTATTTGAAGAAATACGCATCAAATCGAAAAATTGCGAAATGTGCGGGAGTAATTTTAGAATGTTAAATGGAACCCGCCCCCTATTTTTCTGAATTTTTGAATCCTTTGTTGGAAAATAATAAACTTTTATTAGGATCATTTTTCAAAAGTATGGTAATTTTAAAAGTTATAAACAAATCAAAAAGTTAAAAATTAAATTACAAATGATTATAACATAAGGAATAATAATTTGACAGAATAAAATGTCATGAACGAAGCATTCTTATTTTTCAATAGACAATCTAAAAATTCAACAGAATTAGGAGCATACATGAAATTTCACAGTTGCCTCCGTCCTACCTTGATGGGTGGCCGAAAGAGAGCAATTATTCACTTTTAGATTATCTATTTAAAAATAAGAAAGTTTTATTCATTAAATTTTCTTCTGTAAAATGATTATTCCTAATGTTATGAACATTTGTAATTTTATTTATAACTTTTTGATATGTTTATAAATTTTAAAAGTGTCATATTTTTACAAAATGAATCTAAGAAAAGTTTATTATTTTCCATCAAAGAATCCAAAATGCAGAAAAATTGGGGGTCTTCATTTAAAATTTTGAAGCTACCACCCAGGAAGGAAGCAGAAAATGGCTTAATTTTAGCATAATTTAATAGCTCTCTTGAGAAAATTAAATTCTTGTTTTTATCAATTTTCCGATTTGTTGTATATTTCTTCAGCTAATTAGCCGCATCGAAACTTTTTATTCACTTTGTATATAATTCTTAATTTCATAATTCAAAAGTTGTAAGCAAACGAATTGTAAATATAACATTTTTCTTTATTTTCACTTGTTTATGTTATTTTTCTAATGAGGAATTAATATAAAATGCACTGAAAAAAAAGTTATAATGTTAAACTAACTATATTATTTGAGTTGTGATGAAAACAAATAGATATTTAGTTATTACAACTATAAATATACTAAGGACAACTAAAAACTATAGTATTTTTAATAATAGTGAGAATTTTAATTATGAATACTAGAAACTTCAGTTGTGGTTTTGCTAAACTATTTCTATAGTTATAATTACCAAATCTGTACGCTGTAACAGCTACGCTGTTAGTTTATGTAACTGCATAATACGTTGTTGTGAAAACTATAGTTTCATAGTGTTATATACTATTATTTTGCAATTGATCGTACTATAGCCATATATGTGAATTTATTTTATGAATTATTTCATTAGAATAAGACGAATTTATTAATTTATTTATAATATGTTCACCCACTGCCTGTGAATTGTCACCCTCTGGTATCGAACACAGCCGTAGTTTTGTTATTTTAAGTTGGCAACAGATTTCGTGAACTGAGAATGGGCACCGGAATATTGAAATTGGTGTGTAAAAGGTTATTTTGACGATAATTGGATTGATATGTCAAATTTTGTCAGGTAAAAAATAAAAGTAGTTAAATAAATAAAACAAAATAACGATTACATCGAATGAAATATTAATAAATTAAATTACGAATTGAAAAAACAATGCGAAGAACCTGTTTTTATATACGTTTGATTTATAAATTAATATAAATTTATTTAGATAATTATATTAATAATTTATACATTATTAAGTATTAATTTATTGGTTTTACATAATGATTGAAAAAAGAATAACTATTCATAACCGTATATTAATTGAAATTAAAAATGTTAAATTTTGAAAATACAAACAATTTGATATTGTTACTTAGATAATTATATTCCAAAGACAGTGAATTTATATAAAAGTTTAAATGTAAACTTTAAATATTAAATATATAAACGACAAATAATTATTTAAGGAAGAGTTTAATATTTAATGTAATCGTTATTTTGTTTTATTTATTTAACAGTACTTTTATTTTTTACCTGACAAAATTTGACACATTGATCCGATTCTCGTCAACATAACCTTTAACACACCAATTCCAATATTCCGGTGTCCATTCTCAGTTCACGAAATCTGTTGCCAACTTAAAGTAACAAAACTACGGCTGTGTTCGATTACCAGAGGGTGACGATTCACAGGCGGTGGGTGTACGATCTTATATACGATCTTCTATAAGATCCACTGCAAAATTCGTACATATGACTTTACGTACGATCGTATATAACTATTTTCAGTAGGGAAGAAATACGTAACAAAGATAGATAATCACGTAATAAAAACACAATTAATATACTAAAAAATCGATAAAAATTTTTTTAATATCACAAGAAATATTAATTCACATTTAGATAATTAAAGAAAATTTGTTTTGGCGACAATCTGAAAATCTAAATTTCAATGGCGCTTGAAGATTTACTTTAACAATTATTTAAAATATATTTAATAACCATTATTTGGATATTCACATATACAACTTTAATCACAAAGAAATAAAAATATTCGTTGAATAAAAGAACCAGTCGTTTTACGACTGTTTATAAATACGAGATTAAATAAATTGAGATTTGTTTCATACAATTATGCAGATGTTTTCAATAAATAAGGTATATTTCACGTGACGACATAGTCTGTTTTGATCTTCTGAAAAATATTACACTGAAATAATTCATAAGAAAGAAATATAATTTAAGTAAAGATGATAAATTACTTTTGAAATGCCTAGAATCGTTGATAACGTATTAAAACAATTTTTTTATGTTTAACAAATTAACAAGTGTTTTTATAAAAGATTTGTTTTTAAAATATTAAAGGAAACAACATTTTTAACTTTAATCTTTATACACTGGGAAAAAGATTAGTTATAGTAACTAATTCGACTAGTAATTTTGTGATTCAACTGTTTTTAATGATCAAAAAAAAGTTATGACTGCTTTTCTGGTACTCGTAACTGTTATTAATCATTACTATAACTATTTTAATTTCAACTACTTATCCTGGTTGTGGTAACTATCCGTTTTTTTCTCAGTGTATATATTTCACCATTATTGTAATTCTATAATAACTCGTTATGTGTTATATGATACAAACTTCACTTACACATTTTTTCAATGTTCTATCAAAAACTCGTACTAATAGTACGAGTTTTCATAGTCGAATTACATACAATTATCAATCATGTATATTCGTATTCGAGCGCAGAACGTGCAAATTGTAACTTGAAATATTATGAAAAATTGTTATATGCGCATAAAACAAATGTTTTTATCTTATCTAGGAAACGTTATAAATCACCAAAGTCAGGGATTCACGGTAAACGACAATTTACAATAAAAAAGTAAATAGTATAACATTTATCATTCTTGGGAATATTTTCTTAAAGTTATGAAAATGCGGCTACATTTTTCATGCCAAAATTGACTGTGAATTCAAGCTTCTTTCAGCATGCCGTGAAAGTTGATACGTCGCAATCTTTTATTTGTAAGCGGATTCATGAGCACGCCTTGGATCTTTTCCCTTACAAAAATACATTCACTTTCAAATATTCATTTAGTGATTTTCACGAGTGAGAGAAAACTCTCTGCAACTATACGGAAATAAATATACAAACGTAATTACAACGCTGAACCAGGTTAAACGCAAAAATCTTGGTTATATTATAAATTTGATCTATATTAAGATAAGCGCCGAAGGGTTGTAATGTACGTGAATGTTAATCTCACGTTATGGTATTTAATTTTTAAAGCGAAAATAATTATTCAATAGCTTTTATTTGAATTAATTTCGTAGAATTTTATTATAGAAATTAAGAAGTTATTTCACGTCTCTGAGTGTAATTTAATTAAACCTGGGAATCACTGGGAGCTGCAAAGAGAGTCTTATTAAAACCCTTTATATTTAATCATTTGAGACATATTTTATTATTTGTCTTAAAAATTATTCTTTTGGTTCTACGTTTTAAATTATTTAGTATGGAATTACAATATATGAAATTAATTATTATGCACATTAATTAAATGTAAAATTACATTTTCACTGGGAAAATGTACAAAAATGATGTTATATTTGATCACTTTATATATAATATTTTATGAATAAGGTTTAATGAATACAATACAGCTTTACGTTAAGTTAATGAATTATATTTGTCAGATGGCACAGACACTTTTACGTTTAATTTTACCATGAGTACTGAATTTGCAGTAACAGTAAGTTCGGTATGGCAAATTCAGTTATGCAATTTGTATAACTAACAAATGATGTTAGTACAACTTAATACTTCGACACAGCATTTAATTCGTGTAAGAAACAAAATTATATTTTAAGGGACTTAAATAA